>JBBHKE010000244.1:10000-37703 GCA_037447655.1 Zygnema cylindricum | reverse complement strand
GTTGCAATCTTAGGTGGAAGTTTTGATGAGGGGAGAGGGGAGAAGGGAGAGGGGAGAAGGGAGAGGGGAGAAGGGAGAGGGGAGAGGGGAGAGGGGGGAAGGAGAGAGGGAGGAGAGGAAGAGAGGGGTAGGGAGAGGAGAGAGGGGTAAGGAGAGGATGTTTGCTGAAATGGGGAGCGGAAGAGAGGGAAAGAAGGGAGAGGGGAGAAAAAGATGTGGATGAACCGATGTTGACGTATGTCACGTGTTTGAATTGGAATCATCGGTGGGAAGTGTTGTTGAGAAAAGGGGGGAGAGAGACGAGGAGAGAGAGAGGGAGGTGGCAAGATAGGGTAGAGGGGAGGGCCAAAATTCACATAACTACCAAATTTATCAACCGCATGCGACTACACAAAACGAGAAGGTCCAAAATTAGTAAAATATTCTCATCCTTTTACTGCACAACAAAAAAAATCACGAAATTTAGAAACATCCACATTAAAACAAAAACTTCATATTTTTAAAAACATTTCATGTACAACAATTAGATACACAAAATCCTAGAAAGCATGGACATCCATAATCTAACTAGAATACTGCGGCTGCATTGTATTTACAACATTGTTCGACGGAAGCTAGGCGCTCCCTCCCAGCTCACTTCCCTTTGAAATAACATTTTTCATGATACTCATTGTGACCTTGTTAGGCTCAATGCCAGCTTCAAGCATCTCTTCATACATGGCCAAAGCCTTCTCCGTATGGCCTTGCTTTCCCAACGCATCAATTAGTGTGCTGAACGTAACTACGTTTGGTTTCACCCCTGCTTCCTTCATCTCTTTGAAGACTACAGACGCTTCCTCAAACTTTCCAACTTTCACCAAAGCATTTAGGATTGTGCTAAATGTGATGATATTAGGTAAAAATCCAATCATTTTAATTTCTTTAAACAAAATCATAGCCCCCTCATCTCTCCCAACCTTTCCCAAAGAATCAATCATAACATTGTAAACAAGTACAACTTGTATTTTGCTCCTTTTCAACTCCTTGAAGTAAAACCGCGCCTCATCAATCTTTCCAGCCTTCCCCAAAATATCAATGATGACATTGAATGTCCTTCCGTTGGCTTTACCCCTGCTTGGGACATCTTCTTAAAAACGTCTAAACCTTCTTCCATCATCTCTGCTTTTCCAGGGACACCTATGATTGTGTTGTATGTTACCACATTGGGCTCCAAGCGAAGTTGCTTCATCTCTCGAAATAACTGTAGAGCCTTTTGAAACCTACCCGCCTTCCCAAAAACATCAATCATGGTGTTGAAGGTTGCAACATCGGGTTTGAGTCCCAAGTCCTTCATCAAATTAAACTTGTTCCAAGCCTCATTGACTCTACCAACCTTTCCCAACACACTGATCACCGTGGTAAAGGTCACCTCATTGGGCTTTACCCTTGCTTTTCCATTTCGCCAAAAAGATCCAACGCTTCCTCTGCCCTGCTTGCTTTTCCCAAAGCATCTATCAATACATTAAAGGTCACCACATTAGGTTTCAGCCCTGCTTTTTCCATTTCAAACACCTCTATTGCTTCCTCCACCCGGCTTGCTTTTCCCAAAACATCTATCGTTGTACTAAACGTTACCTCATTAAGTTTCACCCCCGCTTTTTCCATTTTCCCAAGCACCTCTATTGCTTCCTCCACCCTTTGCTCCCAAAACATCTATCGTTGTACTAAACGTTCTATTGTTTCACCCCCGCCCATTTTCCCGCACCTCTCCACTGTTTGCTCCCAGATCTTATCATCACTACTGTCACCTTTGTTTAATTCTGCCATTTCGAACACCTTTAACGCTTTAATCTTGCGAGCCCTAAACATCGACACCGTACGAACGCCACCTCATTGTTTTTCACTTGCATTTTTCCAAACAGTCGACGTTTATCTAACTCCTTGCTTTTCCCAAAGCGCCTATCCGCGTAATAGAGGTCACATCATCGGGCTTTACTCTTGCTTTTTTCATTTCACCAAAAAGATCCAACGCTTCCTCCACCCTGCTTGCTTTTCCTAAAGCATCTATCAATGTATTAAAGGTCATCACACAAGGTTTCAACCCTGTTTTCCATTTCCTTAAACACCTCTAACGCTTCCTGAATCCTGCTTGCTTTCCCCAAAGCATCTATCAATGCAGTAAAAGTCACTACGTTCGGATTTACATTAGCTTGCTTCATCTGCTCAAAATGATATAAAGCTTCATCCGACTTTCCCCCCTTTCCTAGTACATCTATCATTGTGCTGAATGTCACAAAATTGGGAGTGATCCTCATCTCCTTCATTTCCTCAAAGAATCTTAAAGCATTCTCAACCTTGCCTGCCTTGCCCATGACACTTATGATAGTGCTGTATGTCACTACATTGGGTTTACATCCTTGCTCACACAACTCTTTCCAGATGTCCTCCGCAGTTTGAACTTCAACATTACATTCACATTTATGTAACAACATAATATAGTGTATTACATTGGTTTGGAAAATACGACCCTGGGTTTGTGCCCAATGAAGTAATTGTATGCACAGGTTCATATTTTCGACATTTTAAAAATGAAGAAGAGATCACGTCCAGTTATTTGGCCATGCCATCCAGATAACGAAGATTCCAGAAATTCAACCGTGACTTGATTTCCTCTTGGATTCAACTTTCTCAAGTCCGAAAGAACATATTCCCCTACCCTCGGCTCGCTTCCTTGAAATGTCTTCCTTGAAACACATTTTTTGGCAAAACTATATCTGCTCCTAGGCTTGTGCTCCTCCTTTTGTTGGAGCCCCTTTTGGACTTCGATTCTTACCTCACGTGACATACTATCCTCCCCTCTTCGATCCGTACTTGAGGGTACATTGGAAAGTACCACCAAGGTCGGGAAAGCCATGGAGCTGCCTCTCTCTTTCCCTCTCCCTCTCCCCTGCACAGTTATACGAGATGCCAAACAGCGGGAGGGAAATACCAAACAGTTGGAGGGGAATACCAGAGGGGCACCAACATATCTGCAAAAGAGCGATTCGGTAATGATTTTTCAATCATCTATTTTACCTCCTGCAAAAAAAACAGGCTATTACCGGTAACATTTTTGTAAAATATGCAATAAAAGACATTGGTATTTATGAACCGAGAGGGTTTGTGAAAGAAAAAGTCAAGGATCAGGACAATCCAAGTCTACAAAAGCCAATAATTGTGAGAATTACTGATGCAAGCAGGTCCATTTAGGAAGTCTCAAAGACTATTAGCTTTACATTGAGAATTTTATGAAGAAGATCATTGGCACTGGCTTAATTGACTTTCCTACGAGAGCACATACCAGAATGAATTCACCATAGGGAAAGACAAGACAGCTACAACACAAAAAAACACCGATGAAATGTCGCTGTAGATTATTTGGACAGACTAGGGGAAAAAGGACAATTGCTGGTGCATTATCTCTTCACGTGCTTCTTGAAAAAAAAAATGGGACTTCCTCAACCGTGGGGATGGCAGAGTTAGAGAGGGCCAAGTGGATGGTAGAAAAGTGAGAGAGTGAGGGGGGGTTTGTGACAAGAAGAAGGGAGAGAAAGACTATGAATGCAGACAGGGAATTTCTTCCATCAAAGGCAGATATGGAAAACCTCCGGCACGATGATGAAAGTGTAAAAATCCATCCAGATTTCAAATTGAAGCCGCTGAAATAAAGCACAGTCAGCCAACGATTCAACAAAGTAAACACATAACCAGCAACTCATACAACAAACAGTATTTTGCAATAGATTTGAAAGGCTAGTTTCTTGCAGGAAACAAACTGCAACTGTAAGATTCCACCACTGTAATGTGCACACCATGAACTAGCTTCACAGGTACAACAACACCTAAAGGTAAGAAGCAGGAAGTAGCAATTAGAGAATATGGAGTAACATGTTAACTAAATTTGTAAAAAATCTCAAATTGTTTCCTTTTGGCATTGCTGAAAACAGAAACAACAATCTGTTTGGAAAAATACGTAAAAAAAACGCAATGGTATGTTTCAAGAAAGATGGAAGCAAAGTCACGAAGCGCTCTTGCTTTCGTACTTATTACAGGTGCGAAGTAGGAAGCTATCCAGAAATAACTACTTGTCCAAAATAAATCCTATTTTTCCGTTCTTCAATTCTAACTCAAGAAACTGATAAATCTTCCAGACATCATCGCATAGATCCTAGTTGTTAAAAATAAAAAATAAATCCGAGACACATGTACCCTAAATCCGAACAAACCAATAAAGTGTCCAAAGCTAAAGCAATTATCCAAATTTATCCAGATTCAGAGCCACAATTTCCAGTAAAAAATAACCCGAATCTTCACAAAGTTATATCGAACATCATTCCTTTGAGTAGTATAGGCTGACGTCACCAACCTGCATGCCATCTCGGGCAGACCACGTGGCAGCATTGTATGACGTCAGAGCTTCAGCGGCCAATGGACGGCCTGCAGTCGGCCGGCAGGGCCGCCGTCAGCAGTGGCTGCCGTCGAGACGTTGGCCCATTCCTGTCGCAAAGCGAGCCAGGCTGCGCCCTTTCGCGCCGCGGCAGCTCCCCAAATAAAGTACCAACTGCAAAGCGTACGGCACTGTACTTTTCAGCTGGAATAGTGCGTCGACGGTAAGCGTCGTTTTCACGTACTGTAGGCGTGTGGAAATTTGATTTGGCAGTTTTACATATTACAATATTTCCTGGAAACGTACAGAATCGTATGGCCTCAATTTCGCACGTTATGCGAGTTTTGCAGAATTTAATGAAATCAATACTTTATATTTCATTTTTCCGTACGGCATTTGGACACTTGACGTAATGTGGCCCCATTAGTAAAAATACATTCATTCAATAAAAGTATGTGTTCATAGCTTCATCCATTCAAGGATTGAAGTTTTCATAACATCAAGGTCGTTACAAAGTTCAACCAGAGTATTGAAGTTTTCATGCCTTATTAATCATTTAACAAACCCATTCAGTTTAGCATTGGGGTGTATGTGGCATCAATCATCCAATAATGGTTGTTTTCACATCGTCAAACATTGAAGCATCCACCACACCATCTAATCAAGCACTATACTTTTCACGAAAATATTGAATGAATCATCGAAGCATTTGTGACATCGTTCCGAGGAGCATTTGGAGGGACGTTACGTCCCTCAACAAAACATTTGAAGTGATTTGACATCATCAACCAACCTTGGAAGCGTGCATGACATCATGCAATGAAGTATTGAGCCGGTAATAACATCAGGAATGGAGCACCGTTGTGTTTAAGAAAGATATCATTGTATAAAGAATCGATTTTTTGATGAAATATTTTAAGTAAGCATTATGTTTGACTTTAACAACATTATTCAAGAGAGCGTTAAAGTGTAATTAATTATAGCGTTCATAGCATCATCTAATCAATCACGAAAACGTTAGTCACATCATTAGACCAAGCATTGAACATTACATCCTTCAAGCAAGCATTGAAGGGATCATCACATCATCTAGTAAAGACTCTAACTTTTCATAGCAACATCCAATCAACCATTAATGGTATCATGGCGTCATTCAATAACACCATTCAGTAAAGCATTGAAGAGACATCATTCATTCACGCTTTAAAGTGCACACCACATTATCAACCAGGCATGCAAGTGGCAATGGTTTCATTTTTATGTTGATTATATGTCTTGATGCACCATTACAGATGATGACAGAAGAAATTGTCGAGAAAAAGGAATTAACCAAAGTGAGAGGATTGAATACGAAATAAGAAAGTAGGGAAGTTGGAAAAAGAAAAGATGAGGGGGCTCGATACTGGAACACGGGATTTTTGACGAGTGGAACTTCATCAAAATCTTAAAAAACAGAAAAAAAAAGGCTCCTTTGCAAGATGTAGATGCTCGACATCCAAGTTTCAAACATTTCTTAAATTCTCGAAATTCAAATATTGTGTAGTTATTGCATATTTAGGTACCAAATTTCAAACTTAGACACTCCGACAATAAAAAGATGTCGAATGCTTACAACCCTTTTCTATCCAAAACAAAAAACTGTAACAAAAAGCAATTAAAAAAAATAGAACAAACATTGGGCTTTTTTTTTTAAGTTGTTTAATTCTTAGACCACAAAAACAGTGTCGAAAATTGTATCCCAAAGTAATAAAATTAACATTTGGCAAATTTAAAACATCTGATCATTTATAAGAAGTCGACATTTATTAGTTTATCCTCAACCTAGCTAAAGCAAAATAGAGAAGGTCCGACATTGACCCATTAACCATCTTTTTTTTTCGTCTTTCTTTTCACTTTTATCTTTTTTGATGTGATTCAAATTACGTTTAGTTGTTTATTTAATTTCATATTCAAACAATCCACGTAAATTTATTGTAAATAATGATTATCTTAATTTTTCCGCGTTTTCAAATGATCCACGCTTTTTTTTTGTTTTAACAATTTCTAAACTATTCAATCAGCTTTTTAATTCCTATATAAATTGAAATGCAGTGTCAATTATTTTGGAGTTGTGAGAGTTTTCCAAATATACGTCCATAAATAAATCAATACATTAATAAACTACTAAATATATAATATAAAATAAAACAACCAAATAAATGAAGAAACTTAATAAACTAGACATTAATTTGTTAACTGACTAGTTAAATGACCAATTCATTAAATACTTATCTAGTTACTATTTAATTTAATTAAATGAAATGACAATTCTTCCGGAATTGCGTCAATTCTTCAAAAATTCGTCAATAAGTAGATAAATAATAAAATAAAACCACCAATAAATCACAAAATATGTTAATAAATAAGGAGTCGTTCGAAAATCCGTCAATTTTGGATTTGTGAATCGGATGGGATCCCTTCGGAGATAAAAGGGATTATTACGGATATATTGTATTTTTTATTCTTCTCTTTTCTTTTCTTTAAAAAAAAAAAAAATGCAGGAAAAATTAAAAAGCAAGATGGTAAACCATCTGAGTCCGAGGGTACAAAAAGGGTGGCATGGCCGAAACTGAAAAACTACCAGCAAGGGAATAAAAAAACAGCACAACTAAAACAAAAAGAAAACAACAAGGAAAATAAAAGCACCCAAACTCAAAATAAAAAACACGGCAACTGACAAAACCAAAACTACAACCCCAACCCCAACCCAATTAAATAACTACGAAAAGCAACCCCGTAAGTCCCCCAATCTTGGGGGAGCACGTTGAGGGAGTTCCGGAACCCGGCGACGATTAATAGCCGTAACAGCCGATCGGAGGAGAATAGAAGCTTGCACTCGTTGTAAAGCTACAGATAAGCGTTGACGATAAAAAGAAGTAAGGACCGAAGGAGGAGGGCTCCCCGGTCCTCGACGCTCGAAAGCACGTCGAGCGCAAGTACGGAGAAACTCGTCCAGTGCAACACCCAGACAACCAAAGATCTCGACCGCCATCAGAATAAAGTCATCCATAAGGTCTCGGTGGGCATAATCACGCTCCTTCGCCTAAGCGGCATCACGAGCCGCCACCCCAACATGTCGAGCCGCCTAACCAACAACTGTAGCTGAAGTAGGGTTCGCCAAAACAATATCACCAAAGATGCGACGGGCACCATCAAGCAAAACAACATCGATACGACGCTTGGGAAAAATATGAGAAACCTCTCAACGCACAAAAAAGCCCCCTTCTGAAGCGATAGTCGCAATGGCATCGCGAATAGTGTCATGCGTCTGGATCAAATCTCCGCCATAAGATCAACGAAGCAAATGGACACCATCGGGCCTCAAGACGCGACCACAGGCACAAACAAGAGAGCCAAGTAAAGGAGGATGGGGTGGGCCAAGGCGAAACTGGAGGGCAATGGTGAACTGAGCAGGTGAGATCGGAGAGTGGACAAAATCAGTGCAGTCAAACGCAAAGACCCAGAACCAGGTCCACCACAAGAGAAAAGACGAGCACGCGAAGAATCGAAGGGAAACGCCTTGAGAAGGTAGGATTTAACGACGGCGACAACCTGCTCAGAAATCGATACTTGGACATGCTCAACAGATTTTGTAACAAGGGTGGAGAAAATTCACACATCCACTAGGGCATGGGGAGGAAGAGAACGCGACGCGTTCAATAGAGATCGCTGGAAGGCGAACACACCGTTTGAAACCCGGACGATAACAGTAGCTAGAACGGGGGGTGTCCATAGCCAAGAAACGGGAAACAAGAATGGAGGCAATAAGACACCAATTTCCCAAAAAAGCAGCGGGAGCAACACGAGCATTGGATGATAGACCTAGCCCCCTAGTAGAGACAGGGAGGGATGCCTAAATGCGGGCCAATGGACCAGACTCGCGATCAAATGCCCTAGAACCTAATAGAGTGTGGAGGAAGTCCATAAGGCGATCATCAAAAGCCGAGAGAGAGGAGATAAATGTCGGAGTAGGAGGGGAACTACAAGTAAGGTAAGAAGGGCGGTGGGGAAAACACCTGGTTAATATAGCAAAAGCAACTTGGTGATCGGGAAGGTGAGGAAGATCGTCCACTTGAGCCAGACTTGTCTGTAAAGCATCATGAAGGAATTGGGTCACGAAAGTATCCGAATTAAGGGGGCAACCAAGCACGCGAATGCCATCGGAGGGAGAAGGGTTTTCAAAACCAAGAAGGGGAGTAAACGAAAGTGGAATATCCTAAGGAGACCAAATAACACACTTCGACGGTTGGACTGAAAGGTTGAGTTCGGCTAAACGTTACTTGAAAAATCCATACTAGGCCCAATAATGTGCGTATCATATGCGACCGAAGGGAAAAGTCAAGATGGGAAGGCGGCTGCGGAGGCACGAAGGGCCTAGTAATAGGCGAGGGCAAACAAAGGTCCGCCGAGAGGGTCACCTTGGCGAGTGCCAGTAGCAGAGGATAAAGGAATAAGATCACCATCGGCCAAGAATGAAAGGCTGCTTGTTAAAGAATAGAAAGCCCTCACAAAGGGGGATAATTGGACAATCGGAGATGGAGCCGCCATAAGCTCTGAAAAAAATCACGTTCCAATCCACCGTATTAAATGCATTAGAAACGTCGACTTGAAGGACCAACCAATCCGGATGTAAATCCAACAAAGCCCGAATCCCGTGGACCACGGCCTCACAACCCCCTCTCGTGGCCACTCCAAACTGATGAGGAGAAAAATAATCATGGAAAGCTGGTTGGAGCTAGAGACATATGGCACGAGCCACCAATCTATATAAAACCTCTCCCACAACGATAGGGCGGATCCCACCATTAGATTTGGCGACTGCCACAAGGCGGGACGCCGTGAGAAGATCACAAATCCGAGGGGGAACATCCCCACTAGCAATAAGGGAACATACTCGAAAAAACACATCGAAAAAATCTCAAATTGTTTCCTTTTGGCATTGCTGAAAACAGAAACAACAATCTGTTTGGAAAAATACGTAAAAAAAACGCAATGGTATGTTTCAAGAAAGATGGAAGCAAAGTCACGAAGCGCTCTTGCTTTCGTACTTATTACAGGTGCGAAGTAGGAAGCTATCCAGAAATAACTACTTGTCCAAAATAAATCCTATTTTTCCGTTCTTCAATTCTAACTCAAGAAACTGATAAATCTTCCAGACATCATCGCATAGATCCTAGTTGTTAAAAATAAAAAATAAATCCGAGACACATGTACCCTAAATCCGAACAAACCAATAAAGTGTCCAAAGCTAAAGCAATTATCCAAATTTATCCAGATTCAGAGCCACAATTTCCAGTAAAAAATAACCCGAATCTTCACAAAGTTATATCGAACATCATTCCTTTGAGTAGTATAGGCTGACGTCACCAACCTGCATGCCATCTCGGGCAGACCACGTGGCAGCATTGTATGCCGTCAGAGCTTCAGCGGCCAATGGCCGGCCTGCAGTCGGCCGGCAGGGCCGCCGTCAGCAGTGGCTGCCGTCGAGACGTTGGCCCATTCCTGTCGCAAAGCGAGCCAAAGTAAACACTTCCTCCATTTCTGCCCAATTTCCCTCCATTTCAGCTCCCCTTCAAGGACTTTAAAAAGTACAAGCAGGAAAGGATGGGCAGCCGTACATTTGAGCAGGAAAATTGTGTCCACGGTGAAGGTGATTCGTCCGTACATTGAATTGTTGAAAACATCATGTCAATCGCAACATTCAACCAAGTATTGACATTCCATGCCGTCGTTACAAGACGGTTCAGTTTACCGTTGGGATGTAGATGACAATGTAGATGTAGTGTTGGGTGCACAGCAGATGTCGCAAAAGTCAAAATTTTACATAACCGAAATCGACCGTTTTTTTTTTTCAAAATCTGAGTAACCGACGCCCGACCGAGTTATGTCACGCTCCAAAATTGTTAACCGTTAACCGACCGGCGTTTACGAAAATAAAATTTAACCGAAACTCGATTTCTCGCGACTAACCGTGCCCGCCCGTAACCGAAAAGTACAAAATTAATTAATGTACGACGTATGAATAAGCCAATAATTACGATTTGTCGCGTTCCCTAAGATTTGCGAAATGAATAGCGTTACTACAGTACCGTTTCAGATTTGCGACGCTAATCATGATGTCACTTACTTCCACGATACCAAAGTGTACAAAGTACAAGAATGTTGGATTATAGGGACAGTACAAAATTTTCATTTTTTTTGGTTTTTTGGTTGACCTACCGTAACGGACTTTTTTTTTTTTTGGGTGAATCAACTGACCGTAACCGCCCGACCCCCAAAATTTGGCAACCGAATTCGTTCCGGATCCGGCGGTCGGTCACGGTTTCGGTTGACCGTTTGCGACCTCTGGTACACAATGCAGAGAATCGCAAAAATCAGATTTCGGCGGATCGGGTGGCGTATCGGTTCGCGTAAGAATGATTTGATCTCTGGTTCGCGCCTATCTATTAGTCGTACAGACAATCGGTCGTCGTAGTTCCGTTGTAGTGGTTCGATCTTGGCGTTTCGGCGAAGTACAAGTGTCGTTGGTTGGTGGTGTTTTGGCCGGCACATATTCACACGTGCCGGGTCCCTTTGTGTAGTGTGGAATTAGTTCTTTTATGGTTTGAGTGAGTGATAGAGTAAGTAAGAGAGAGAGAAAGGGAGGAAGGGAGGGAAGGAAGGGAGGAGAGAGGGGGACGGAGGGAGAGAGGGGGAGAGGAAGAGGGAGACGGAGGGGGAGAGGGAGAGGGAATCACATCACCAAATGAAGTATTGAGGTGTTCACGACATCAATGTCTAATATAGTGTTGACTCTTTCATACCATCATCTGACAAAATTATTCGATCAAGCGTTTAAACGTTAATAACATCATAATATGAAGCATTGAAAGCGTTCACCACATTTTTCAACTAAAAAAAAAAACAAAATTTTCATCACATCGTTCAATGAAGAAATAAAATATGACGCATCACCCGATGAAATATGGACTAAGTAACTTACGATTTATTTATTTACTAATTATTTATTTTAAATCCAATAGTGATTTTTCAAGAACTGCAGAAATCCTTCAAAAAATTGCCGATAAATGAATAATTGAATAGATAAAAAAAATCAATGTTTACGAGATAAATCATTATAGCTCGAATTAAAATATATATATATATATATATATATATATATATATATATATATATATATAAGAAAAAAACGCAAAAGTAACAAAACGGCAAATGAAAGATAATAATAAATAAACATAACGGAAAATTAATAAAAAAAAAATGACAAATCAAATATCTAAAATCTGCAGAAGTAGACAAAAAATCTAAAAAGTAAACAATAAACATGAAATGAAGCAGCAGGACTGGGAAAAAACAGAAACATAAAAGTACAAAACACAAATTGAAAAAAGAAAAAGACAAAAAAAAATAAAAAAAATCTAAAAAAAACCTCGAACTAAAAAATGACATTTGCAAGTCATTTTTTTCTTTTTAGCCAAAAAATTATCAATTAGACCAAAAATCAATCAATCAATAAATAAATAAGTAAAAACACCAATAAATTACAAAACATGTGAATAAATAAAAAGTTGTTCAAAAATCTGTCGACTTTGGATTCGTGAATCGCATGGGATCCTTTCGGAGATAAAAGGGATTATTTCAGATTTTTTTTTTTTTTTCTTTTAGAAATTTTATTCTTGTGGGGGGAAATAAAATACCCCTCCCTCTCCCTCTCCCTCTCTACCTCCCGCTCCCCTTCCCCCTCCCCCTCTCCCTATCCTTCTCCCTCCCCCTCCTCCCCCTCCCTATCCCTCCCCCTACTCCCCCTCCCTATCCCTCCCCCTCCCCCTCCTCCCCCTCCCCCCCTCTTCCTGTCCCTCTCCCTCTCCCTCCCTCTCCATCTCTCCCTCCCTCTCCTTCTCCCTCTCCATCTCTCCCCCTTCACTACCCCTCTTTCTCCCTCTCCCACTCTATCCCCTTCCCCCTCCCTCCCCCTCTTTTATTCCCTCTCACCCTTCCCCATCTATTTCCCATCCACATTTCTCTCTCTGTCCCTCTTCTCCTCTCTCTCCCTAAACCAGAAAAAAAAATCTCTCCCTCCCTAAAAAATGTAAATGTTGTTCGAAACGGCGCGAGGAATGAACCCTAAAAAAAAGTAAAAAAAGTGGTTATCCAAATTAAGTGTGGAGAGTGTGGACAGAGAAAAACAGATTGTGTTATTATCAAACTAATAAATAAAGAAATTGAAAAGAGGAGAAGGTAAGAGAATGTTGTTGGAAAAGACGTAAGAAATGAAGTAAGGAACAATATATACTGTATAATATGGAATATGAAACATTATTGTATATATTATATTATATATATATTATGAAATATGGAACAACTAATAGTGTAGAAAAACAAAAAAAAAACAAAAAAAAAAAAACAGCTCATTGTCAAACGCAGACAAAAAATGGCGCCCACGTGGTTGATATTTCAATGGTAGATGGAGGTTTTGTTGAGGGGAGGGGGGAGAGGGGAGAGGGAGAAGGAGAGAGGGTGGAAGAGGGAGAGAGGGAGGGAGAGGGAGGGAGGGAGAGGGAGGGAGGGAGAGGGAGAGAGGCGTAAGGGGAGAACGAGAGAAAGAGAGGGGGGAGTGAGAGAATTTGCTTAAATGGGGAGCGGGAGAGAGGGAAAGAAGGGAGAGAGGAAGAAAAGGGAGAGGGGAAAGAAAGAAGTGTGGATGAACCGATCACAACATCTGTCACGTGTTTGAATTGTAATCATTGGTGGGAAGAGTTGTTGAGAGGAGGGGGGAGGGAGAGGAGGAGAGAGAGGGGGAGGTGGCAGAGAGAGGGTAGAGTGGAGGGCCAAAAATCACATAACTACCAAATATATCAACCCTCGCGCGACTACATAAAACGGGGTGGTCCAAAATTTGTCATATATTATTGTTCTCCTCGTTTTACTGTACAACTAAAAGACTCAAGAAATCTATAAACATCTACCTTAAAAACAAAAACTTCAAATTTTTTACAACATTTTACGTACAACTAGTAGATATAGAAAATCCTAAAAACATGGACATTGATAATCTAACTACAATACTATGATATCATTCCAGTTTACAACATTGTTAAAAGGAAGCTACGGGCTCACTCCTCGCGCACCTCCCTTTGATGAAATATTTTTCATGATATTGAATGTGACCTTGTCAGGCTCAAGGCCAGCTTCAAGCATCTCTTCATACATGGCCAAAGCCTTCTCCGTATGGCCTTGCTTTCCCAATGCAGCAATAAGTGAGCTGTACGTAACTACATTTGGTTTCACCTCTGATAGTTTCATCTCCTTGGAGAAGACTATCAAAGCTTCTTTAAGCTTTCCAGCTTTCACCAACACTTTTATAATTATGTTAAATGTCATCACATCTGGTAACAATCCAACTTGTTTCATTTCTTTAAACAAATTCATAGCCTCCTCATCTCTCCTAAACTTTCCCAAAGAATCAATCATAATGTTGTAAGAAAATACATCAGCTTGTATTTCGTTCCTCTTTAACTCCTTAAAGTAAAACCACGCGTCATCAACCCTACCAGCCTTCCCTAACATGTCAATGATGACATTGAATGTCACCACGTTTGCTTTCAACCCTGCTTGGGTCATCTCCTCAAAAACGCATAAACCTCCTTCTATCATCCGTGCTTTCCCGAGGACAACTATGATTGTGTTGAATGTTACCACATCTGGCTTCAAGCCAAATTGCTTCATCTCTCCAAATAACTCTAGCGCCTCTTGAAATCTACCAGCCTTCCCTAAAACATCAATCATAACGTTGAAGGACTCAACGTCGGGATTGAGTCCCAAGTGCTTCATTAAATTAAACTTGTTCCAAGCCTCATCGACTCTATCAACCTGGCCCAATAGACCTATCACCGTGCTAAAGGCTACCACATTGGGTTCTACCCCTGATTTCTCCATTACTCCAAAAAGCTCCAACGCTTCCTCCACCCTGTTTGCTTTTCCCAAAGCATCCATCAATGTATTAAAAGTCACTCGGTCACCATTAACATTAGCTTGCTTCATCTGCTCATAATGGTGTAAAGCTTCGTCCACCCTTCCCCCCTTTCCTAGTACATCTATAATTGTGTTGAATATCACACAATCGGGATTGATCTCAGTTGTCTTCATTTCCTCAAACAATCTTAAAGCTTCGTCCACCTTGCCTGCCTTACCCATGACACTAATGACAGTGCTGTATGTCACTACATTAGGTTTGCATCCTTGCTCACACAACTCGCTCCAGAGGCCCTCCACAATTTCAACTCCATCATTGTATTTACATTTATGTAACAAAATGTTGTAGTGTATTATGTTGGTTTGGAAAATACGACGTTGGGTCTGTGCCCAATGAAGTAAGTGTATGCACAGGTTCACATCCTTGACATTATTAAAAATAAAGGAGAGACAAAGGTCATTTACTTGGCCATGCCATTTAGATAGTGAAGATTGCAAAAACTCAACAGTGACTTGATTTTCACTTGGATCCAACTTTCTCAATTCCGAAATAACAGATTCCCCTACCCTCGGCTCTCTTCCTTGGAATAGATTCCCTGAAACACGTTTCTTTGTATAACTATGTCTGCTTCCCATCTTGTGCTCCTCCTTTTGTTGGATGCCCTTTTGGGCTTCGATTCCTACCTCAAGTGCCATATCTCCCTCCCCTCCTCCAGCCGAAGTTGAGGGCTCCTTGGAAAGTAACACCATGGTCGGGAAAGCCATGGAGCTACCTCTCTCTCTCTCTTTTTTTCTACTACACCTCCCTTGCACAACTATACAAGATGCCAAACAGTTGGAGGAGAATACCAGAGGGGCTTCAACATACCTGCAAAAGAGCGATTCAATAATGAGCATTAGACTTTTCAATATCCATCTACCTCCCGCAGAAAAACAGGTTCTTACCGTTGACATTTTCGTGATTCATGAAATAAACGCCATTGGTATTTATAAAACCGAGCAGGTGTTTATGAAATAAAAGGTAAATGTGCAAGACAATCCAAGTTTATAAAACCCAATTATTGTGAGAATTAAAGATGCAAGCAAGTTCTTTTGGGAAGTCTCAAAGACAATTAACTTGACTTTGGGAATTTGATGAAGAAGATCATAAGATTTCCAATGCCCTGGCTTCATCGACTTTCCTATGAGACCACCTCAAACACCGGAGTGAATTCACCATTACGAAAGGCAAGACAATTCCAATAATAAAAATGCTAATGAAATGTAGACTTAGAGTATTTGGACAGACTAGGGAAATAAAAGGACAATTGCTGGTGCATTTTCTCTTCATGTGCTTCTTGAAAAAGCTTATGGCACTTTTTAGACCGCAAGAATGGATTAACGATGAATACAGACTGCCAATTTCTTCCATAATAGGCACCTACGGAAAACCTCCGACACAGCGGAAGATATTAGATTCACTGTCCGGAATTCTCTGAACAATCCTCATGGCCACCTCTTTGTTATTCCAAAGTTGTACAAACTTTCATCATTGGCTTGAAATCCTAATGTTTCAGTCAACCTAATACAGCCGTAACTATTTAAAACTTAAGGAAATAAAAATAATTATTCCAAAAAAACACAAAAAAAATGTGACATTAGGTTAATATTTTAAAAGCATTAAAATCGTTATGTTTTAATCAAGCAGAGCAGGATAACAAGCAAGAACCCGAAAAAGATGGCAACGAATGACCTCAGACTGCCCTGGTCCAAACATGTCCAGGTGCTAAGCGACAGCTGGAGCACAAAATCAATTCACAATTTGAAATGTGAACAACCATGAATAATGTAAAAATCACATCCAGAATTTAATTTGACGCTGCAAATAAAATAGAAATTCAGCCAACAACTGATTCAAGCCAGGAGAATCAATCACATAACCGGCAAGTCATACAGCGAACAGTAATTTCTGATAGATTCTAAAGGCTAGTTTCTTGCAGAAAACAAACTGCAACTTCAAGATTCCACCGCTGCAATGTGCACACCATCGCCTGTCTTCGCAGATATAATATAGGGCTCCTGAAGGTAAGAAGATGGAAGTAGCAAAAAATCATCTGGATTAACAAGTTAGATGCATTTATAGAAAATCTCGAATTGTTTCCTTTAGGTTATCGAGACATAAATAAGAAACAACATTCAGTTAATAAAAACCCAGACTAAATGCAAAGTTATTATTCAAGAAAGGTGGAAGCAAAGTCGGGAAGAGTTCTTGCATACTTGTTACAGTTATCGGAATACAAAAACTAGTCCAAAGAAATCCTAATCTATCTTACCGCAATTCTAATCCAAAGAAATGAATGATCCTTCAAACATCATTGCATCGATCCTAAAGATTCTGAGGGAAGGAATTACTTCCTATCTTGTTAAAAAACAGATAAGAAACCAGAGAACAAGTACCCTGAGTCCAAATAAACCAATTCAGTCTCTGGAGCTCAAGCATTTTATCCAAATATACTTCGGAAATTATGCAATTTGACTTAGGAAACAACTCAAAACCACACTGACCAGTAAAATATACCCCGAATTTTCACAAAAACGTATCAAAAACAACATTCGTCTCAGCAGTGAAGGCTGACGTCACAAACCTGCCTGCCGTCTCGGGCAGACCACGTGGCAGCATTGTATGACGCATGACATTCAGCGGCCGAATAGATGGCCTGCAATCGGCCGGCAGGGCCAGAGGTGTCTGCAGTCGAGACATTAGCACGCTACTGTTTCAGAACGAGCCAAGATGGACTGCACATCCATTTTTTCTCCATTCCTGCTTCATTTCAGCTCCAGCTCCAGGGACGTACAAAGTACAAACTACAAAGCATGCGGTACATACGAGCAGGAAAATTGCGTCCACGGTAAATGTGACCCGTGCGTAACTATTCGCGTGTGAAAATTTATGTGGCACTTTTTCGTTACAAAATTTACGGAAACGTCAAAACCCTTATGGCCTTAATTTTCGCACTTTATAACATCTACAGGTTACGAATTATGAAGTATTTTTTAAGTTGCAAATTTCTTCATAGAAATTCATCTTTGAGTGGAAGAATCAACATGTAGCAAGTCTAGAAGTTTATACTTATTGCCGTTAACTACAAGTTTGAATGCAATATAAAGAAGTAGAAAAGAAGAAAAAGGAGCGAAAAAGATGGACCTAACACAAATGGGAGTGAATATATGATAAAGAAAACGTTAATTTAAAAAGATAGAGGGAATGAGAAAGGGTTGACGGGAAATGGGACAAAATTTGAAAATCTTCCCATGTGGAAAACATAAGAACATACATGAATTGCAAAACCCTTCAAATTTCCACAATTCTACGAAAAGTCAACTATTACAAACGTAAAAAACACAAAACTGTCAAACAATCTTCAATTCATGAAAGATTCATTGTTGAGAAAAACGATATTGATCCCTACTGGTTACTTAGCAAAAATAGAATCTCCAAATAGAATCTCAAAGTAACATGTATTTCGCAAAATATTTGAAACAGAAGAAAATAATTGATTCAAATCCACTCAGATGTACGGACTAAGTAAACCCCAATCATAAAAATACAAAACCTGAACATGTTCTTTTAAGAGAAGTCTTTTCACTGCACTTTTGACGATGACCGCTGAAAAAATGGACAGTGAAGTTTCAAAAAGAGAAAAGAAAAAGTAAAATATTATTCGAAAAGACGGAGGAATTAACATGACAGCAAGTGTGGACCAATTTTAGAGTGGATAGCATGGAGAGAGAACAACAACAAGATATCAGATGGAAACCAGAAGTGTGGATGAACCGATGATTATGTGTTTCACGTGTTTGATATTGCAATAATAGGTAGGAGTTTTGTTGGGGAAGGGGAGGGAGAGGGGGGAGAGAGGAGGAGGAAAAGGGAGAGATGGATATGGAGAGGAAAACTGTTGAAATAGGGAGAAGGGAGAGAAAACGAAAGAAGGGAAAGAGGGGAAAGAGGGGGAGAATGGAGAGGGGAAAGAAGTGTGGATGAACCCATGACAATGGATGTCAACTCTTTGAATTCCAATTATTGGCGAGAATTCAATAACTACCAACTATCTCAAACATACGTAACTACACAAAGAAGAAGGTTTAACCCTTTTAATATACAACAAAAAGACTCAAGTTCTATAAACATTTATAATGAAAATCAAAACTTAATATTTTTTAAAGCACCTCATGTACACCTTATAGCATCTTATGTATTTTAATCGATGATCTAACTAATACTGTGTCTTTGTTTTATTTTGCAGCATAGTTCAAAGGAAGCTTAAGGGCTTCCTTCCACCTCGCCACCCTTTGATAGAATGTTTTCCATGATATAGAATATCACCTTTTCTGCCTCTATGCTAGCTTCAAGCTTCTCTTCATACAATGGCAAAGTCTTGTCCCTATGGTCATGCTGTCCCAACACATCAATTAGTGAGTTGAACATAACTAAGTTTGGTTTGATCCTAGATTCCTTCATTCCTTTAACGATTACCAAAGCTTCGTAGAAATTTTCAACTTTCACCAAAGCATTTGTGATTGTGCTAAATGTCATCACATCGGATAGCATTCCAATCTGTTTTATTTCTTTTTAAAAAAATCATAACCTCTTTAGGTTTCTCTGCCTTTCCCAAAGGATCACAACTTAAGAAACTACAACTTCTCCTCCTCTTCAACTCCTCAAAGGAAAACCACACATCATCGACCCTACTAGCCTTCCCCAACATATTAGCCAGAATACTGAATGTCACCACTTTGGGTTTCATCCTTGCTTGGGTCATCTCCTCAAGTATGCCTAAAGCTTTTTCTATCATTCCTGCCATCCCGAAGACACCTATGATTGTGGTGACTGTTTCCAAATTGGACTTCAAAACTAAGTTGCTTCATCTCTCTAAACAAAACAAAAGCCATTTGAAACCTACTTACCTTCCCAAAAACATCAATCACGATTGTTGTCATCATTTCCGATAACAATTCAATTTGTTTTATATCTTCGAACAACTTCATAACCTCCTCAACTCTTTTTGCTTTTCTTTTCCTAAAGAAACTGAGCATGACTTTGTGAGGATGACGTTTTACTGCAACTCGCTCCTTTTCAAATAACAAGTATAATTATGCTGGCTCGCACGCGTGTTTGGGTCAACTGAGCGAACACATCCAAAGCCTTCTCCATCCCTACCTTCTAAGTCAGTTTTGATGAAGCACTTGGGACTCGATCTGTGTCCTTCAACAATATGATATATGTTTTAGGGAAGGCAGTTACAAAATGCTTTATCTTTGTTTAGATATGAAGCGGTTTAGTTTTGAGCCCAATGTGGCAATAATCATCACAATCAGAGGTGCTTTCAGAGGTGCGTTCAGGAAGAGGTGCCTTCAGAGGTGCGTTCAGGAAGAGGTGCCTTCAGGAAGGTAGGGATGATAGGAAAAGCTTTAAACGTGTTTAAGGAGATGACCCAAACATGGGTGAAAGCAGGCGAGGTGACATTTACTATCTTCCTTGATGTGATGGGGAAGGCTAGTGGGGTTGATGAAGAGTGCTTTAACTTCGAGGTCTTGAAGGAGCAAAATAAATGCTGATGTAGTGCCTTACATGTTTTGATTGATTTTTTGGGAAAGGTGAGAAAAGATGAGGAGGCTATGATTTAAGAAAAGAAAATGAAATAGATTGGACGGTTACCCGATGTTATCACATCAACATAATCATAAATGTGTTGGTGAAAGATGAAAAGTATCCGAAAGCTTTGGTGGTCTTCAAGGAGAAACAAGCAGGGTTGAAACCAAATGTTGTTACGTTCAACTCACTAATTGATGTGTTAGGAAAGCATGGCCATATGAACAAGGCTTTAACCATGTGTAAAGAGATGCTTGAGCCAAACAAGGTCACCTTAAGTATCATGAAAAATGTTCCATCAAAGGTGGCGAAGGGGGGCGGAGCCCCTACCTTCCCGCAAAAAATGCTTGGAAAATCCTTCACAAGAAGCATGGATCAATTGCCTAATTCAAAGAGCCAATCCTAAATTTGGACTTCAATAGTGACCACATTGAATGAAGTCAACTTCTTATGTCAACATAATTTAATATTAGAAAGAATTGGATTTCACAAATGGTCTACATGTGTTGATTTTATTAAGCAGGTAATATTTGTTGGTTCTTTGCACTCCCGGCAATCAGGAAATAATTTGTCGATTTAAAAAAAAAATAGAGTTGATAACCGAGAATATATGCAGTAGTAACGTAGCTAACAGTTTGAGATTTCAAAATACATCTCTTATCTGGAACAGTTAGGTTATTGAAAGTTTGAAACTTCTTCAATTCTGGAATTTGAAAAACAGTGTAGTTTATGAATGTGGTGATAAATTCTTCATTCTGTGATGGTCAGGAATCTGGATAACTTTTCACACAAGGCCCTCTCCTTTCAACATATTGTGAAATTATTTTCTCTCTCATCCCACACTTACATCGTTATTTCCCTATTGTCATGTCCCTCTGTTTTATTATTCCACTAGCGATCCTCTATGTTGTAATTTAATAATGTAACCAAGAATAACCGAAATTAATAAAGCGTCAAACGTGTCAATGATAATGCATTAAGTTGTTTATAATAATAATAACATTGTAAATAATAAAAATAATTTGTCAATAACATTGAGACATTGAAATAGCAAATCACAAGAAGATCACAAATTTGCCTTGTTCAAAACACGGCGAATTCCTCCAATGCGAAGCAAATTTTTCAATTGAACTATTACGGAGAACTATTACGGAGGCCAGTTTCACTTGGTCTTTGAGGAAGTCGTCACATCGCAACCTGGAATTGTAATGAGTTGGACACTAGTTTTGTATATTACCAAGATACCAAAATAATCTTTATATGGTTTATAATTCTATTGCTAGGAATCGACAAGCTCAAAAAACAAAAAATGAGAAACTTATGCTTTCAGACAAATCGAAACAAGTTATTTGTCAAATGGGTAGAAAGAAAGCGAGGACAGTGAGAGTTTTTTAGAAAAAATGATTCATATTTAATCACAACTAATAATTTTCCACAAAGATATAAAAAACAATAAAAAGCAATTAAAAGATACTCTTTTGAGCTAGAGGTAGCTGAACAAAATTGCATCATCCACCAAAGTTATGAAGGGAAGAGACCTGAAAATATAAAATAAAAAAGACCAAAAAATGTGAAGTGAAAATACCAGAAAGTGTAAAGTGAAATATAAAAAATTTGGAGGAAATCCCAATAAGTTTGGCGTAGAAATTCCAAAACCTGCAAAGTGTTCAACCAAAAAAAGGGTGAGAATAAAATACTAAAACATAGAGTGGAATATAATAAAAGTGTGAAATGAAAATCCCAAAAACCATGAAGTGGAAATCCAAAAAAGTATGAAGTGGAAATTCCAAAAAGTGTTAAGCGAAAATAATCGTAACCAGTATTTGTCCTCCATGGCGCCAGGACTTGAGCAGTCATGGAGGTCTCTCTCCTTTCCCTACCTCCCGCCCTTCTCTCCCTCTTCCCTCTCATCCACTCTTCTTCCCTCCCTCTACTCCATCCCCTCCCTCTTTCTTTTTAAACTCCCTATTAAGGCTGGAGAAGCTTTTGACAGACCAAAACCCCTCCCTTTTGCCTCCCTCTTCCCTACACCTCCCGTACTCTCTTCCCTCTCCCTCTCCCCCTCCCCTCCCCATATAGCTGAGCTTAACTCCTGCCTCTCCCTCCTTCCCTTCCTTTCCCTCTCCCTTTACCCCTTAGCCTTTCATGAATGGTGTTATGAACCAAAGTTCAAAAGTAGACGTTTTTTGGTAGGCCTTTTGTAGGCCGCCTTTAGCGTAAGTTGTGTTATGGGCTTTTCATGTGATCTTCTTAAATCGTTACTTTCATCAACGACCGTCAGATCGTCCGAATCTGACGGTTCAAAAAAAAATCGATCAAAACTCACAGAAAAAGATTTTTTTGTCCTATTTTTTTTTCAAATTTAGACATGACGTTTAATTCTCTATCGATCCATGTGCAACTCAACCCTGTTACTATTTTATTTCATTCGGCCAATACAATATGGGTCTTAAGGCCATATTGTATGTTTCGCATACAATAGGCATATTGTATGGGCGTACGGTCACTTACTTTTGAACTATGTTATGAACACATCAATGACTATTTGAATGATCGTAGGAACGCGTCAGTACTACGAACTTGTTCATCTCCTTATTTTGCGGACGTGGCCTCGACCGTCCGATTGTGTATTTTAGAGTGAGCGTAATCCCGTACTTTTTTGAAGGTACAGTTGATCCCCTAGATGAACGCTTCATTGTTGTACTATGAACCTATAAAACTCCTTATTTTGCGGACGGGAATATAGCCGTCAGATCGTGTTTTTGGAGTGCGAATAGATTCCATATTTTTCACACGGTGCATGACATCCTTGGATGAACGCGTGGAGAGCTCGACAAGATTGACAAAGTGGGATGGTTAACTTTTTAAACATCTAGAGATGTATCATCAGACTAAAGCCTGGACGTGACTCAAAAGTCAAAACTCAAAACTCAAAACGTATTCGTTTGTGGCTTGTCGAAAGATGATATTGAAATTTAAGAGTGGGGGGCTGGAAATGGCGTTCCTTTGAATTTACTGTCAATAACCTCGGGTACCATACAGGAAATACTGTCCAAATACAGTACACCGTCGATCGTATTTAGCGTGTAGAAATTATTAGAGTAAAGAAAAAATTAGCGTCATTAATTCTAATTCAGTGCCAGGAGACGTGGCAATTAATGGTCCACGTCCTTAAATAGCGTCATTTATTCTATTTATTCTATTTAAGGTTCAAGGGTCAAAATTTAGGGGCGCCGAATTAGTGTTCAACACGCTAAAAACGATCGACGGTGTAATTAATAGCGAGATACGGCGTGCAACGAACTTGTTCATCTCCATGTTTTAAGGACGTGACCTCGACCGTCCGATCAATTTTTTTGGAGTGCGGGTTGAATTGCGTATTCCTGATACGGTGAAGGACATCACTACACTACAGTACACCGCGCATCGTTATTAGTGTCAAGGTTTAAATAGTGTAAAAAAAATATTAGTGTTAACAATTCTAATTTAGTGCGAAAAACGTGGCAGATTATGGTCCACTTCCTTAAATAGAATTGCTTATTCAATTTAGAAAATCATGTATACTATTTTTGGAAAAAAATCAAGATTTTAAGAACCCAAATTAGAGTCGTTGACGCTAATAAAGATGCGCGGTGTACTCATCGTTATTACCGTTAAGGACTTACGAGTGTTTGTTCGAGATTAGAATGCATAATACTAATTTACTTCAAGGAGACGTGGTAGATTGTTGTCCAATTCTTTAAATAGTGTCGTTAACATTATTCTGTGTTTTTTGGCCAGAAAAAGTCGTGACCGAATTAGTGTTGTTAAATCTAATAACGATGGATGGTGTAGATGCCAAATCACTTATCGCGCACTTCAATGAACTTTGATGCTTGATTGGATGATGTGATGTATGCATTAGAGTTTGAGTACATCATGTGATGAACGTTTTATTTTTTGAAGTTCTTAGTGTGACTGCCTTGCGTGTCGTCTTCAAAGATTGAAATTCTGGTTGGCTCTTTCGCAGTTTCTATCCTTTGCAAATGACACCACACAAACCATGGATAAGCTATACCTCTACGAGTTCTTATCTCGTTTTTTAACAAGTATTAACATTGTTATCATTATTGTATTTGTAAAGCTGTTATAGAAGTTTCTTTTTCATTTCCTATACCGTTTCACATCCACTGAGCAAGCTTTGAATTACATAGGGACAGCATTGTCCAGTATATATTAAACATGGCAACATACTAATGTGGAGGTGCTAACAGGGGAAAGATGTGGCTCAATAATATACATGATTTTCGGAATGTTGTCAAGTTTTTCAAATTTAATAACCATGTCCAAAATCTTTTCTTCTAGGAAGGAAGAAAATCTTGTTGGTATGTTGTTGTTGACGCACACTAAGCAACTGAAGAGATGAGCATGTTAGTTCAGTTCAGTTTGACTTAGTTCAGTTTTCGGTTCAGTTTGGCGGGTTTGCCATAACCATGATTTCCTAAACAACGGGTTTGCCTTTCTGTTCATCAGTTGCCATAACACAGTATATGCCCCATTTTTGCAGCAAAAAAAGAAAAAAAACTCAATTCATAGGAATTATGAAGTCTAAATTTCATGACCATGTCTTCATGTCTTTGTCACAAACAGTTGACGCGGGCAAATAAAATGGTACCAAATGAATTATAATCAAATAAAATTGACGCAAAAATCATTGGTCGGTCCATGTACATTGCACTGAAAGAGGATTAAGTATTGTGTTTACTAACACATGAATATGTTTAAGTGCTATTAATTAATCCTGAAACCTTTAGCAGGACCATGTTATATATTAAACAAATCAGCAACAATTATTGATGGCTGCATGGTAAAAAAATAGGGGGGAATTTCTCACTTTTGAGGTTACCCATTTTTACCAAAAACATTCGTGAAGAGATGGAATTTGGTGACGTGCTAAACAGCGCCTTTTAGTACGAAATATTTTTATTTGCTTTAGTAACTAATGACGTGGCATTTTGAAAAAAGTTGAAGGCACTCCACAGACGGTATGTTCAGAAATAATAATGATACTGTATTTCTCTCCTAAAAAAATTATAAAATGAGATCGTTCCCAATACCAGAATGAAACCGGTTCCGATTGCCAAATTATGTGATTGGGTGTTCTATACAGTGAACAAGATTGCAGCTTTGCGGCACTGTTGTTCGCATGTTGTGGCAATTCAACATTGGAAGCAAGTAACAACGTAGCTAATCTTTGTTTTTCTTTTATTCGTTTTTTCAATTTCATCTTTTACATGCCATTTATTTATTGTTCCCATGTACTAAGATGGTGTGTGATTCTGTTTTCTTAATTAAGTCTTATATACATATTGTTGCAAGCTCAAAGATGAGAGAGCAAGAAATCGAGGCGAAAAAGAGGGAAAAAAAAAGAGAGAGTAGCAATTACAAGACAAGAAAGCGGGGGGTTCAAAAAGAGAAAAGATGAGAGGGCTTTACTGAAAATGAAAAACGGCCCAAATACCTTTCCAGGACCAGTCTATCAGAATAGATTAACAAAAAACATATTTCAAAATTTTAGGACCAGAAGCACAATATTTTTAGAACTTGAGAGCTTCAAAAGTGCCAAACATATCTTATTCTCTTTAGTCCCTAATAAAGAGTAATTTGCTACCGGGTAGAGTTGGATGCTTACAAATACCAAACTGTCCAAATTAAAATAGTAAAAACATATATTACAACACTGTTTCAAAACTAAAGGACATTTACAATTGACTCATTGACCTTATCCTGATGAGAATATGACAAACTCTAAAAAATCTGAAATATTCGAAGATTTTGGTATTTACAATTATCTTCAGGCTTAACTAAAAATTGACAGACTATAAAATTAGTCCATAAACATACCAAGAAATAAATACAGATTATTAACACTTAAATAGGACAACCTTTAATTTTAACAAAATTTATACACATGTACAACCATGTCAAAAGTCAAGAGATATACTTAGTCTTCACTATATTTTGTTTTGTTCCTTCAAGGAGGGAGAAACCTTCTTTTCGCCTCCCCACCTTCGATAAGACATTTTTCATGATATTGGATGTAACTTTGTTCGGATTCAGGCCAGCCTCAAGCATCTGTTCATAGACGACCAAAGCCTCACCTACATGTTCTTGCTTTCCCAACGCATCAATCAGTGTGTTGAAAGTAACCAAGTTTGGTTTCAACTCTGCTTTTTCCATCTCCTTGAAGACAACCGAAGCTTCCTTAAACTTTCCATCTTTCACCAACGCATTTATAATGGTGTTAAATGTAATCACATCGGGTGACAACCTAACCAGTTTCATTTCTTCAAACAAGTCCACAGCCTCCTCAACTCTCCCAACATTTCCCAAACAAGTGATCATAGCATTGTAACTAACCACATTAGCCTTTAGTTCACCCCGCTTCAACAGCTCGAAGTAACACCATGCTTCATCAACCCTTCCAACCTTCCCCAACACATCAATAATTGTGTTGAATGTCACCACATCAACTTTCACTTCTGCTTCAATCATCTCCTCAAACACGTCCAGCGCTTCTTCTATCATCCCTGCCTTCCCAAGGACACCTATGATTGTGTTGACTGTAACCACATCGTGCTTCAAGCCAAGTTTCTTCATCTCCTTAAACAAGGTTAGAGCCTTTTGAAACCTACCCGCCTTCCCCAAAACAC
This sequence comes from Zygnema cylindricum, assembly GCA_037447655.1. Classification (NCBI taxonomy): domain Eukaryota; kingdom Viridiplantae; phylum Streptophyta; class Zygnematophyceae; order Zygnematales; family Zygnemataceae; genus Zygnema; species Zygnema cylindricum. The sequence continues at coordinate 10,963 of JBBHKE010000244.1, read as the reverse complement.
CAATCATAATGTTGAAGGACACAACATTGAGATTGAGTCCCGAGTGCTTCATCAAATTAAACTTGTCCCAAGCCTCATCGACCCTACCAGCATTTCCCAATAAGCCCATCATTGTGCTAAAGGTTACCTCATCGGGTTTTGGCCCTAATATCTCCATTTCCTCAAAAAGCTCCAACGCTGCTTCCACCCTACTTACTTTTCCCAAAGCAGCTATTAATGTATTAAAAGTCACTAGATCAGGATTTACATTTGCGTGTTTCATCCGATCATACTGATGTAAAGCTTCATCCACCCTTCCCTCCTTTCCTAGTACATCTATCATTATGTTGAATGTCACACAATCAGGATTGATCCCCATTTTCTCCATTTCCCCAAACAGTCTTAAAGCTTCCTCCACCTTGCCCACCTTGCCCATGAAACCTATGATAGTGCTGTATGTCACTACATTAGGTTTGCATCCTTGCTCAAACAGCTCCTTCCAGATGACCTCTACAGTTTCAACTTCATGATTGTATTTACATTTATGTAACATAATACTGTAGTGTATTATGTTCGCTTGGAAAAAACCAACTTGGGTTTGTGCCCAATGAAGTAACTGTATGCAAAGGTTCACATCTTTGATATTATTAAATATAAAGGAGATATCACGTTCATTTATGTGGCCATGCCATAGAGATAAGGAAGATTTCAAAAACTCAACCGTGACGTGATTTCCACTTGGATTCCACTTTCTTAATTCCAAAATAACAGCTTCCCCTGCCCTCAGCTCCTTTCCTGGGTTTGAATTTCTTGGAACACGGTTCTTGGCAAAAATATATTTGTTTTTTTTATTGTGCTCCTGCTTTCCATAGATCTCCTTCCGGGCTTGGAATCCCACCTCTACTGACGTACTAGCCTCCTCGAGCCGAGCTAAACTTGAGGGCTCCTTGGAAAGTTCCACCAAGGTCGAGAAAGCCATGGAGC
>JBBHKE010000244.1:0-5000 GCA_037447655.1 Zygnema cylindricum | reverse complement strand
TTTTGAAGACTGTGCGAGCTTTCATATACTTTCAAACTCTAACCAATGCGTTTATGATTATGTAAAATGTTAATAGATCAAGTAACAATTCAACCTGTTTCATTTCTTTAAACAATTCAAAGCATGCTCATCTGTCATAACATTTCCCAAAGTATCAATGAATAACATTGTAAGAAAGTACATCAAGTTTTATTTTGCTCCCCTTCAACTCCTTGAAGTAAAACCACGCATCATCAACCCGACGTGCCTTCCCCAACATATCAACAATGACACTGTATATCACCATGTTGGCTACACGTCGATTTTTGTCTTGCTTGGGTCATCTTCTTAGAAATGTCTAAAGCTACTTTTATCATCTATGCCTTCCCAAGGACACCTAGGATTGTGGTGAGTGTACCCACACTAGGCTTCAAACCAAGTTGCTTCATCTCTCGAAACAAGGCTACAACCTTTTGAACATCAATCATAGGGTTGAATGATACACTGTTGGGATTGTGTCCTATGTGCTTCACCAAAGCAAACTTGTTCTAAGCCTCATCAACTCTATCAACACTTCCTAATAGGCTAATCACCGTGTTGAAAGTAACCTCATCGGGTTTTAACCCTACTTTCTCCTATTATCTATTGTAATTTCGCATCAACACTAAGAAGTCCTTAACCTAATAATGAGCGATAGTGTAAACGTCTACAACGTCACAAAAAAATCGACGTCTAGAGCATAGTTCAAAAGTAGGTGACCGTACGCCCATACAATATGCCTATTGTACGCAAAACATACAATATGCCCTTAAGACCTATATTGTATTGGCCGCAAATGAAATAAAATAGAAACAGGGTTGAGTTGCACATCGATCGATAGAGAATTAAACGTCATGTCTAAATTTTGAAAAACATTCGGACAAATATTTTTTTTTCTATGAGTTTTGAGGTATTTTTTATTTATGCCGTCAGATTTGGACGATCGGAAGGTCGCTGATCAATGTAGCGATCTAAGAAGATCACATGAAAAGCCCGTAACACAACTTACGATAGGACTTACGTTCGCTTTTTTTTTTTCTGGGTTTTCTTTCCCGCTGAATGTCATCCTACGCCGTGTCAGTTCGCTAAAAAATTTCGTCTGGCGGAGTGCGTTGTACTATGATCATACGTCAGATTCGTATGTTCGTACAAGAGTGTGCACAGCGCACACACATACAGTATGCCTACTCTGCGTGAGTTTTGTGCCAAGTTTTGTGCGCCTACCAAAGGCCTACCATAAAAACGCCTACTTTTGAACTATGGTCTAGAGTATGGAATCTTCTCAACTTTATGTAGCGTCAACAACCATCACAAAATTAAGTACAAACTTTGGAACAGCCCAAAAACTAGTACGAGGAATCTTCTTTGCAAGTTACAATTACTTGGGCACATAGCCTGAATTTCGATGAAAAGGTGCAATCCAGAATCTAAGGGCATATGTCTATTTAAAGAAGATGGCGTTTAGATGCCCTATGTTATCACAGTTACGACAAACAAAATTAAATTTGTAAAAGGGAATTGCTAATCGCAGAATCAATTTTTGCTGCGCGCAGGTGGTTGTCAGAAATTGTACATTTGAAGTACAATTTCGTATAGGCTACGTAACTTAAATTTCAGATCTGACGGTCAATCCGTCGAACAACTTTGACTGGCGGAATATTGTACCGGCGGTTAAAAAAGTGTCGCGCTTGCAAACGTCGACCGTCATAAAAAAAATAAAAATTCACACGGCCGGCGCAGGTTTACTGTAACCAAACTGGGCAGTCACATATAAATAAAATGGCTGCGCGCAGCTACACCACGCATCGTTATTAGTGTCAAAGTTTAAATAGCGTAAAAAAAAAATAGTGTTATTGATTTTAATTTAGTGCCAGAAACGTGGCAGATTATGGTCCACGTCCTCAAATAGCGTTGCTAATTCAATTTCGAAAATCATGTATACTAATTGCGGGAAAAAATCAAGATTTTAAGAACCCAAATTAGAGTTAATAACACTAATAACGATGCGCGGTGTAGTTCACTGCAAAAATGAAATCAACTCGCGAACCGTTACATTGAACTTGGACACATATTAAAGGACGACGTACAACATGTGTAAACTCGCACGAAACCAAATAAACTTCGTACAAAATAAAAATGCGTACCCGACTACCCGCGTATAAATATCGATGAAACTAAAATGACACGTCGTCACGTCCACGGTGGACGTGACAACGAGTTGATTTCATTTTTGCGGCTAACGTGAAGTGATAAACTATCTGCGCGCAGCCATTTTATTTATATGTGGCTGCCGCAGTTTGGTTACAGAAACTGCGCCGGCCGTGTGAATTTTTATTTTTTTTATGACGGTCGACGTTTGCAAGCGCGACACTTTTTTAACCGCCGGTACAATATTCCGCCAGTCAAAGTTGTTCGACGGATTGACCGTCAGATCTGAAATTAAAGGTACGTAGCCTGTACGAAATTGTACTTCAAATGTACAGTTACTGACAAAAATGACAGCAAAAATCGTCTCTGCGATTAGCAATTCCCTTTGTAAAATTGGTCAGGAAGGAAAATGTACGGAAATGTACTTGGTGGTCCGTTAACTTTTTCCGGTAACGGCAGGCTCTTCGTTATAAAGTATAAACTTATAATGGATGTTTCACATTTGCCCTAACGGACGCGGAAACTTTGTCGCAAATTGAAAGCTCAAAACCCGAACGTCAGAAAAAAAAAAGCTATTTTGCAATAAATGTCCGTACTCCATACGGAGACCATTCGGCACACGCCGGACACTTTCGGCGGGGAAAGTTAACAGACCTGCTGTTTGTTGACTGGCATCATTTATAAACAGTACGCATCGCATTAATGCTTACCCATCTCATCCTAAAAGCTAATCCTATATCGCCCGTCAGATTCTAATCTGACCGCTGATGGCCTCTGGAGATACGATGTTGTTTGCAAGCAATCATCACAGCACACGTGGAATATATCTCGATGATGATACATTCCGTTGACCTGGTCAGCGAGAATCCGAGCACGTGGCTTTCTTGAACTAAAGGGCATGACAATGTATGTACCCAGATCTATTGCCTCCTGGTACAGTACGATGCCATGCATGAAAGTGCTGTACCAGTGGACTCGCAGGTTCGGACACCGCACCAGGTCAACGGAATGCATGTCGACAAAATTCAGCGTGCCATGATGATGATTGCTGGCAAAAATAATTGGACCAGCAGACGCCATAACTCACCGTTTAGATGAACATCCGACGGTCTAAGTAGGCTTACCATTTAGAAGAACATGGGTTGACCACTTGGCAGAAGAAAATGCTTGCAATTTATATGATGACAGTTTTCAAGCCCTGTTAACTTTTCTGCTGTGTCAGACGGGTGACGATCGGGTTCCGGATAGCGTACGGACAATAACTGCCAAAATGAGTAAGTTTTTTCGCAATAGGGTTTCAAGCATAGTTGTTCAAATCGCGCGATTTTTTCCTTTTTTCCAATTGAAACGCATAATTCGTGACTTTTGGAAAAATCGTAAAAAAAACGTGTACTGTAAACTGAAACTGAAAATTTACGGGAACCTGGAATGAAATCACTGTAACTCTACATTATTTACGGATATGTACGGAATAAAACGGGAAATATGAGTCGTACTTACTGGTACTTTCTGTTCAGTGAACTGAACAGGAATACAACGGAAGTTGTACGTTATATAATCGAAAATGTACGGACATTTTCGAAAAGAGACGTTGAACGTCACAATAACTTCGCGCGTTCACTTTGAAATTTGTATGGGCCTCTTCTTCAATTTTTTTTGAAAGAAGACGCCATGGAACATTGAAAACGAAACCACGAGGAAGTGGCTTCCCCGTATCCTACCCTCCTCCCTCCCACGCTTTTTAATATCCTCGCCTCCAAACTTCGACAAAAGCAATCATGCCCAAAAATCGAGGAGAGGAGTGGGAGTACTTTTTTTTTTGAGTAATGCGTTGTCTGCGAGATAGAGAAAGAAGGCAGACAGAAGGCGGCCATGTCTGTCAGATAGGCTCAGACAGACGAAATTTCATAAAATTTTACTTTCGTGGCATTCGAACCCGGGTACGCAAAGTGAACCCTAGGGTGAACGACTGGACTACCAGTTGGTGAAGAAGTTCCGGTACAAGCAAAGAGTGTGATAAAATATTAAACATTTTATTGATTTACCGCTCATTTAACGGGAAAAACTTGCAAATTGCGTTACATGTAATAAGTTTTTGTTTTTTTATGTACGGAATAGTACGGAAGGAAATTCATTAACGATTTTTTGGGATTTGATCAAAAGGTTCAATGCGTTTGTTACGTATAATTCGTCGCGTACGGTACGTTCGCACTAATCGCCGTGAACAACTATAATTTCAAGCATAGTTCAAAAGTAGGCGATTTTATGGTAGGCCTTTGGTAGGCGCACAAAGCTTGGCACAAAACTCGCGTAGAGTATGGCATATTGTATGTGTGTGTGCAGTGCACACCCCTGTACGAGCGTACGAATCTGACGTATGCTCGTAGTATTGCGCACACAGCCGAACGAAATTTTTTAGCGAATTGACACGACGTAGGATGACATTGCGCTGGAAAAAAAACAGGGAAAAAAACAACCCGCGGACGAATCTGACGATAGTCCTGTCGTAAGTTGTGTTATGGGCTTTTTCATGTGATCTTCTTAGATCACTACTTTCATGACTGACCGTCAAATCATTCAAATCTGACGGTTTTAATAAAAAATCGCTCAAAACTCACAGAAAAATACTTTTTTGTCCGTTTTTATTTCCAAATTTAGACATGACGCTTAATTCTCTATCGAACCATGTGCAACTCAACCCTGTTACTATTTTAGGGAATTGCTAATCGCAGAGACGATTTTTGCTGCGCTCAGGTAGTTGTCAGAAATTGTACATTTGAAGTACAATTTCGTACAAGCTACGTACCTTTAACTTCAGATCTGACGGTCAATCC
>JBBHKE010000243.1:26814-52757 GCA_037447655.1 Zygnema cylindricum | reverse complement strand
GGAGCATGTGTTGTGTATTAGGACTAAACATTTGTTGCTCGTTGTGAAAGTCGTGGAAGATATGGAAGAGCTCTTTAGGCTGGAATTGGTTGTGGTCCCTTGCGAATGCAAAAGATGAATAACACGGTGAATTTCAAAACTTAAAACTGTGACTAAAAGTTTCAATCGAGAAAATCAAAACTCGATTTGGACATTTTGACTTCTAGCCTCAATGTCAACTTTTGTGGGGACCCAAAAATAGCATGCTAGATTAGCAGGTTTGTTCAGTAGACTGAATTCCAAGCAATGAACTATCCATAGCCTGCAAAAGTGAACATTTTCTTAGTCAAATGCTTTAAAATTTTCTTCATACGTTTTTGAATAACTTCCTAAAAAATTGATGCAAATAATTCTGTCTCGAGATTTTCCGCATGGTCATGGTAGTTTTAACAACCATAGAAAGGCCAATACTGATTTCCTTGCTCGCTTTTTTGCAGGACTTGAAGAGCAGGAAAACATCTGCATCATCCAAACAGAAAGTGAAAGGAAGCCTTGATGAAGACATGGCATTGACAACATTGCCAAACGGGTGTACAGCATCACCCAAAAAGGTTTTGAGGTGAGTTTCAAACATACCAGAATTGTCTTAATCCCAAGTTTTCAGAATAAACTACACCATTTTCAGGTTCTGGGGCTCATAATCCTGCTTAAGTTGAACGGGCTCTTCAATTCTATTTACTTCGCAAGACAAAATACCTGACGTCTTCCTTCATCTCTAGCAAGACTTCAAGTAGAAAACAGAACGTTGACTGTTTACATTGTTTGCAAACCGGTTTCTTCCATTCTGCGGTCATATTGTGTGTTGATTATTCAAGTAAGATTTCTGCGATTGTTGGTGATATTAACGCATCTGAGGGTGATATTAATGCAGGATCCGCCATACAAGGTGAAGATGTTCAAAGGGCAGCTTGTTGTACATGTCAGCGAACGTGACTACTACATCTGTCAACGGCCAGGTTCAGAAATAGTGCCAGACTAGATGAAGCTATTCTGAGAATGTACATATAGAGCAGACAGTATAGAAGAAGCAGTAATAAATTAGTCTTTTTACTTACTTTCTGCTGGTTGTTGGTACTCATACATGATGAAGTCAAGACTTAAAAAAAAGGCAAATGAGGTAAAGAATACATAAGATTCCATATACGAAAATAACAAAACCTTATTTGCCTCCATTGAAATATTCAAATGATGTATTCAAAAAGCGTATTCAGATTATTCATCCGTTCGCCCATTCCCCTGCTTTACCAGCCAAGTAACTAATAGCTATGAGTTTTCGAAGTCTCTTTGTCTCTCATTCTATTCAGGTCTGACAGCCATTTGCTTTCCGGTGCTTTCAGAAACTGGCCTGTATGTTTGTCAAAACAGAAAGATGGAATTTAAGCTACCACACATGAGTGAAGTGTCCACAAGTTGTCAAACACTCTTCAGATAGTTGGGTCCTTCAGATGTATTGACTTTTGTTAGAGCGGTACGACTTCATTGTCACAAGTTCACTTACACCTCCAATCAGCCACACTATTCCTCAGACGGTCCTAAACCAAAGCTAAAGGAAGGGAGGAAAGCTACACAGTAACTCGCTTCTAGAGTTAATGTTTTATTGGGCTTTACACTCATTTTTCTCTGTGCACACTTGTCCGATTATTATGGGTGCAATAGAAATGTAAGATTCTTACCTCCCAATCGACAGTCTCAAAATGAAAATCGGACAAGTGTGCTCGGAGACAGTCGATTGAAGTGGCTAAAAGTACAATAACAGAAATAGCGATGCACGATGTACTGTCGACATAAGCCGGTAAAAAAAAAAATGTCAACAATGTTACAAACCATAACCTAGATCCTTACATGTTGGCCAACGCTTCCATATAATGTCTATAATTTATCTACGGCGTTAACGCCAGAAGTAGCGAATAAAAAACCAAATCCCTGAGTGACCATTTTCAAGAGTTTACCTGAAGATCTTTCTCGTCAGCTCGCCTTTTTTTAACAACAAATGCCATGAGGTTCGGGGTGCAAAGTGGGTGCCCCGTTTCCCACACCCTTTATTATCCAAAAGTGGCAAAACAATGTCTAAGAAAAATGGATGTTTCGAAATGAATTCAACATTAGGAATTTGTCTCATAGAGACCAAGCATGTGTCCATCCGGTGCTCGCAACGCTGCAGCCTGCCATGTAGGCAACCCACCCAATCCTTTATAAACTCATCGTAATTGCCTTATATTCCAAACATACAATGTTTTCATTTCCAAGTTTTGCTTTTGTTTTTTGTTTTGTTTTCCTATTTGTAAGCCATGTTACATGCTAAATGAGAAATGTACCATTCCAATGAGGCATGTGCTGCCAAATGCCTTTGGAAGACTTGAGTACACTGATGCCACCTACAGTACAAAATGCGATAATTGTAAAAAAAAGTCTACAACATGACAAAGGTGAGCTCCATGTAAAATGAAGGTGCACAGTCCCAATCGATATTAAAGAACATATGAGGTAGTGTGGAAGACACACAGTCTGAATTTGTACCAACTTTCATGTAAGTACCCTCGGTGTCACAGTTATGACGCTTTTTGACAAAACACATATAAATTGTAAACAGCAAAAAACTTGTTTTTCCTGTTCAGTGAGCAGTGTGCCACGGGTGAAAGTGCATTCTTTTAGAAGCTTCAAAAAGAAAAGCTCCCCAAACAACTCCACTTGTGAGTGAAGGAAAGAGGAAGAGATTTAAGCTAAGAAGTCAGATATCCTTTGTACCTACCTTGCCACGTGTCTCGTGCTTGATACTTCCATCTAAAATGGCGCCCATTTGAAGTAACCTTACAACAGTTGAATCGAGGTCTGAAACGTCGAATGTAAGAAAAGGAGAATAGCCAGTCGCAAGTTGTGCTTCACTGGAAAGAGAAAACCTTGAGGCAGAATATGAGTGACCTCATTCAACAAACGAAGCATCATTAGGTGGCAAATTATCTCCATAACAAGGAAACAAAAGATTGCTGCAGTTACCATTATGGCAGGTGGTCAAGGGAATGGCGGTTTATAAAACAGGCACATATTTGTTTAAGAGGACTTCTTTATGTTTCGTACAGTTTGAACTTTCTTATTGAAACAATATTGTCAGTTAATTAATTGACTCGGGCGAAATACACCTACTTACCAAAATGATAGAATCGTAGGGTTGAATTCAGAACAGAGACAGACATCAGAGTAAGTCTACGTTTGAGGATCATGTTAGAGTTACAGAATTAGGGTTACGGTAAGAGCAAGGGCAAGAAATACAGTCAACGGGTCATAATTCATTGAAAAAAACAGGCAATAACAATCCCACAAGAGTTAAAGTCAATACTTGACGTTTAATTTGAATATTGGAGTTTCAGGTGAGGTTAGGGCTTAAAGTTAGGGTTTCGAGTCAGAGTTTAGAGTTAGGCGTGTAGTTTTCAGTTAGAATTTCGGTGTCACCTGTCCACATGTTTCAGCTTGATGATTGTGTCGCCCGCCCGTAGACTAGCTAGTTGTGACGTGACAGGTGGCAGCAACTCCAAACCGAGACCTTTAACATAGAAGCGCGCGGCAGCTGTCACGTCACGCTGCAGGAGAAGGATGGACCGAAGCCGAGGCGCCATCGCCAACCGCGGAGAGATACGACAGAAATCAAATAAAAGAAGCTCGCCGCTGGTACAGAAGTACGACGGTACAGATGGTACATGGCGTAAAGTTTCCGATTCGTTTTCGTACATTGGAACACCCTGAAGATTAACACGGAGAATCATCCCTAAGGGTAGAATTCCATTAGACGAAGAGTGGGGTTCGTTACTGGACGCCGTACGTTTTCGTACATAGCCGTACAAAGATGTACCTTAATATTTCTTTTGTCACCCGAAACATCGTTACTGGAAAGCTACATCGTTACTGGAAAGCTGTCGGGAGGCTCCAATGATGTAGGCGTAATTCCTGGCCGTTGGATATTAGACTTTTTCAGATCCGCGAAGCATTCGCGCACATCGTCCAGTGTCACAATACTCTCCTCGCGAGGAGAGTTGTACGATACTGGTCGTGGTAAGCTCGTGTACCATTGGTACACGTTAAAAAGCAAAAAATAATCCACTTTGAACAAGCGATCGCAGGCCTACACGTCGTACAGGCTATGTGCCTTTGTCCTACAGGCCATGTGCCGCCTGCCACGCTGGATGTAGGTGAGTTGGAAATATCCTCGTACGCTCAGTCTGACATCCACCTACATTCAAAGTATGCCGCGACCTTCAAAGTTTGCCGGGTTTTTTTGCCATTCCGTTTCGAAATTTTGATTTCCATTTTCAAAATCAAAATCTGGTCGCAAACTTTACGTACGAATCACTAACTACCTCCGGTCGTACAGATATTTCTTTTTGACTTTCCGTTTTCAGATTTTTTTTAAGATTTTATGAATCTGGACTCTAACCTATGTGCGCCAATCATAATTGAGGAATGTTTGTTACTGGCCAACCAAAATGGAATAGTCGGGCCAAAATGGAATAGTCTTCCAGTAAACGCTGCCAGTAGAATTTTCCGTACATTTACTGGAACCGCCTAATGGAATTCTACCCTAAGGGTGGACTTCCATTAGGCGTCTCAGTAATTGTGAATATTTTACTGGAGGGCGTGCCTTCCATTTGGTCGCGTTAGTAAACCACTTTTTTTTTGCGGCTCATTTTGGTTGGTAACACGTAGGTTTATATTATATTCTTAAAATCTTGAAAGAATCTTAAAGTGCAATGTCTGAACGCAATATCTGTACGAGCGGAGGAAATATCTACGGAATATTTTACTGAAGGGCGTGCCTTCCATGAGGTCGCGTTAGTAAACCACTTTTTTTTTGCGGCTCATTCTGGTTGGTAACACGTAGGTTAATATTAAATTCTTAAAAACTTGAAAGAATCTTAAAGTGCAATGTCTGAACGCAATATCTGTACGAGCGGAGGAAATATCTACAGAATATTTTACTGAAGGGCGTGCCTTCCATTAGGTCGCGTTAGAAAACCATTTTTTTTTTGAGGCTCATTCTGGTTGGTAACACGTAGGTTGATATTAGATTCTTAAAATCTTGAAAGAATCTTAAAATGCAATGTTTGAACGCAATATCTGTACGAGCGGAGGAAATATCTACGGAATATTTTACTGAAGGGCGTGCCTTCCATTAGGTCGCGTTAGTAAACCACTTTTTCTTTGCGGCTCATTCTGGTTGGTAACACGTAGATTGATATTAGATTCTTAAAATCTTGAAATAATCTTAAATGCAATGTCTGAACGCAATATTTGTACGAGCGGAGGAAATATCTACGGAATATTTTACTGAAGAGCGTGCCTTCCATTAGGTCGCGTTAGTAAACCACTTTTTCTTTGCGGCTCATTCTGGTTGGTAACACGTAGGTTGATATTAGATTCTTAAAATCTTGAAATAATCTTAAAATGCAATGTCTGAACGCAATATCTGTACGAGCGGAGGAAATATCTACGGAATATTTTACTAAAGGGCGTGCCTTCCATTAGGTCGCGTTAGTAAACCACTTTTTTTTTGCGGCTCATTCTGGTTGGTAACACGTAGGTTGATATTAGATTCTTAAAATCTTGAAATAATCTTAAAATGCAATGTCTTAACGCAATATCTGTACGAGCGGAGGAAATATCTACAGAATGTTTTACTGAAGGGCGTGCCTTCCATTCGGTCGCGTTAGTAAACCACTTTTTTTTTACGGCTCATTCTGGTTGGTAACACGTAGGTTAATATTAAATTCTTAAAATCTTGAAAGAATCTTAAAGTGCAATGTTTGAACGCAATATCTGTACGAGCGGAGGAAATATCTACGGAATACTTTACTGAAGAGCGTGCCTTCCATTAGGTCGCGTTAGTAAACCACTTTTTCTTTGCGGCTCATTCTGGTTGGTAACACGTAGGTTGGTATTATATTCTTAAAATCTTGAAATAATCTTAAAATGCAATGTCTGAACGCAATATCTGTACGAGCGGAGGAAATATCTACGGAATATTTTACTGAAGGGCGTGCCTTCCATTAGGTCGCGTTAGTAAACCACTTTTTTTTTGCGGCTCATTCTGGTTGGTAACACGTAGGTTGATATTAGATTCTAAAATCTTGAAAGAATCTTAAAATGCAATGTCTGAACGCAATATCTGTACGAGCGGAGGAAATATCTGTACTAGCGAGAGGAAATATCTACACCAGCGGACGTAATTAACGACTCGTACAAAGGGCATTAAATGTACCACCCAAAATTTCAAAACGCAACGACAGAAAGGCGGCGTCAAACTTTGATGGTGGGAGCGTTACGCTATGATTTCCGCGGATTCGCAGCCACCTTGGCGGAAGGTACGTGGCCCTTGCGGTGTGTACGCACATACGCGCGCGCTCATCGTCAATTTTTTTATTCTTTTTTCCACGCGGCCCATTTTTTACTCGTTCTGCCTTTTAGAACTTTCCTCCCTGTGCACGGTCTTAACAAAATGTAGGGTTAATGACGTGGCGTCTCGGGTAAAAAGTATAATAGCATCCGACGGTCCGAATTTACACCTACAACCTTCGACATTTTTGCAATGATGTTTTCCTTGAAAATAAAAAAACTTGTACGAACCTGTACAAAACGGTATGGCCGTCAGTAAAAAAACCCACTTTTTCGCTAATGGAAGTCCACTCTAAAACAATAATAGTCGCGGGCGACCCGGTGCTTTGCCCTTTGGTTGCCTAAGGGCACGTCCCTATGTATTAAAGTATCTACCTTTCTCTGTCTTTTTGCCCTTAAATTTAGGGAACTTTGACAAAAACTTTAACCGTACGAGAAAATCATTTTAACCAAAGTAGAGTGTACGTCAATTCATACTTTGGATGTACGACGTATTTCTCGTCATGCGAACGCATTTTGGCGTTTTCCCCATTTCGAACCCCGGGCAAGAGAATCCAGCCCAAAAAAAAAAATCATCCAAAATCACCTCGAGGGGGTGATTTTAGTTCAAGTACCGCCCAAAAAGCGAATGAAAAATGACCCACGCACGCGCCACAAGCGTGAAAATTATAGGACGAGGGAGAGTCCTCGCTATTTTTATCCGTGCCCGTCACGCGCTATGTATGGAAAAATATTTGGAGGGGTTTTGGACTTCCACTTGCATTCATGGGTCCTTTGCATAATATTTTGCCGTCATCGCCTCTCCTCTCTCCCTCTCTCACTAGTGATATATTATATTTATTTTAGCAATTTTATCTCACTGTAGTATAATACATATTGTAAGGGCTAGTTATAACTGTTATACTATACAAATTATAACAACTGGTTATAACTGTTTTAATATATTGATTATAACGGTTATATTTAGCTGTTATACTACATTATTTATAACAGCTAGTTAAAATTGTTTTATTATTCTAATTATAACAGTTATATCTAACTGTTATATCATATTTATTAACAAGTAGATAAATATACATTTGTAGTAGATAAATATGCAGTTATATCTACCTGTTATATTTTACATATTATGACAGCTATATCTAACTGTTATGTTATGCTAATTATAACAGCTAGTCATAATTGTTTTGATTTTATTGATTATTAAGGATGTATCTAACTATTATATCACATTATTCATAACAACTGCTTATAATTGTTTTATTATACTAATTATAACAGTTACATGTAACTGTTATTTCATATTTATTATAACAACTATATCTACCTGTTATATTTTATAAATTATAACAGCTATATCTAACTGTTACATTATACCGAACATGACAGCTAGTTGTAAGTGTTATATTTTATTTATTGTGACAGTTGTTGTATGTATCTGTTGCATTATAGTAAGCATAACAACTATATCTGGCTGTAATATTATACTAAATTTAACATCTACTTATAGTTTTTATGTTATATTTATTCTAATTGTTATATTTTGTTAACTAAACAATTATATTTATCTGTTAGATTATGGTAATTATAACAACTATATCTACATGTTATATTTTATAAATTATAACAGCTATATCTAATTGTTACATTATACCGAATATGACAGCTACACTGCCAATCGCTATTAGCGTAGTTGTTTTTTTAGCGTATAGGAATAATTACAGTTATTAACGCTAATTGGGAATTTGGAAATTTTCGAAGAAATCGTATACTCTAATTAGGAATTAGGGCTTTTTTTAATTAGTATGGATAATTCTATTTGAGAATTTGAAAAAAAAAAGCAGGGAGCGAATTAGCGTTCAATACGCTACTAGCGATTGGCGGTGTAGTTGTAAGTGTTATATTTAATTTATTATGACAGTTGTTACATGTAGCTGTTGCAGTGTAGTAAGCATAACAACTATATCTGGCTGTAATATTTTACTAAATTTAACAGCTAGTTATAGTTTTTACGTTATATATATTGTAAAAGTTATTCTAGCTGTTATATTTTATAAATTATAACAACTATATCTAACTGTTATATTATACCACATATGACAGCTAGTTGTAAGTGTTATATTATATTTATTATAACAGTTGTTATTTGTAGATGTTGTATTATGCTAAGCATAACAACTATATCTAGATGTTATATTTTATTAATTATAACAATTATATCTAACTGTTTTACTATGTTAATTATTACACTATAATAAACAATTACATAACTAACAATTATATCTAATTGTTATTTTGTATATATTACAACTTTAATATCTAACTGTGATAATATGATAATTATTACAATGTTAACTAATTGTGACATGATATACATTATAACATTTATATCTAAACAGTCATTATAACATTTATATCTAAACAGTTATATCTAACTGCTATACTACACATATTATAGCAGGTTTAATCTAATTGTTATGTTATTAGAGTTTTAACCAGTTATACATTATATATAGTCTAACTATCATAATGTGTTAATTTTTATAGTGAGAACTAACTATTTTATTATATATATTTTAACATTTATATCTAACTGTTATAATGTGTTAATTATTAGTGTTAACTAAC
Source organism: Zygnema cylindricum (assembly GCA_037447655.1). Lineage (NCBI taxonomy): Eukaryota > Viridiplantae > Streptophyta > Zygnematophyceae > Zygnematales > Zygnemataceae > Zygnema > Zygnema cylindricum. The sequence continues at coordinate 43,709 of JBBHKE010000243.1, read as the reverse complement.
TATTACATCATATTTTTATAACAGTTTACATTATATTTATCTTAACAGTTAAAATTAACTGTTATATTATACATATTATAACAATTGTATCTACTATTAGATCTAACCATTTCATTATGTTTATTTCAATTATATCTAACCATTACATTATGTTTATTATAATTATTATTACAACTATAGCAGTAGTTATTACAATAGTTTCATATATTATACTTCAACTATTATTATATACATTGTTTATAATATAACTCCTACTTCAAATATATTAAACAAATAATAACGTGCATTATTGTATATATTACAAATATTACTTATGTTAAATATGTATTATAACGTTTTATAACGTTTTATACTATATCAGTTACATGTGATAGAAATATTATTCGATATGTTATATATATTGTATTTGACATTATGTATTTTTTGTCATTCAGGTGTAAGTGTGTTTTTTTTCGGCTTTTGGGAGTTCTATTTTAGGTAAGCTCATTATGACACGAAAACCTCTTTTTGCTTACATGTTACAGGGTTTGGGAATTGTTTGTTTCGTGCTCTTTCCTTATTATTGTTTGGTTGTGAGTTTAAATTTTCTTATGTAAAAAAGGTAGTTATTAGCTATTTATTTTTCTAGAGCATTGTCTGCTCCTACTGTAAGATGGGTTGATGATGTTGACAATGATGATGATATAATGATGATGATGAGGATGTAATGATGATGATAATGATGTTGACGATGATGATGATGACGATGATGATGATGACGATGATGATGATGATGATGATAATGATGATGATGATGTAATGATAATGAAGATGATGATGATGATGTAATGATAATGATGATGATGTTGATAATGATGATGACGATGATCATGATGATGATGATGACGATGATCATGATGATGATGAGGATGATGATGATGATGAAGATGATGATGATGATGATGATGATGTTGTTGATGATAATGACGACGATGATGTTGCGATTATCATGACGATGATGATGAACATGATGATGATGATGATGATGATGATGTAATGATGTAATGATGTAATGATCATGATGATAATGATGTAATGATGATGATGTTGATGATGTTGACGATGATGATGATGACGATGATGATGACGATGATGATGAAGATGAAGATGATGATGATGATGATGATGATGATGATGATGATGATGATGTAATCAAAGTATCACAAAAACAAAGTATTCAAAGTATTTGTATTGTATTTAAAAAAAAAAAAGCTAATATCTGTAATGTTGGTCATATAAAAAAAAAACAAAGTAATCAAGTTTCACCGAAACAAAGTAGTCAAAGTATTTGTGTTGTATTTAAAAAAAATGTATATACCAATGTTTGTAATGTTTGCCTGCCTTTGAGCTAATAATGATGTTCAACAACATTATTGGTCTTGAGACTAAGTTGGTTGATTGAAAAAACAAAGAAAATAAATTATTCAAAGTAGCTATGCAATCTAACAAACAACTATTATGAATGAAAACAAATGTTTGTAATGTTGGTCAGCCTCCGAGCTGATAGTGACGTTTATGCAACCTTCTAAGTCTTAGGACTAAGTTGGTTGATCACAAAAAAAAATAAAAAAATAACAAAGTACTCAAAGTAATCAATCTACTATAATAAACAACAAAAATTCATAAATAATAAGTGATTGTAATGTTAGTCAGCCTTTGAGCTGATAATGATTTTTATGCAACCATCTGAGTCTTCGACTAAGATGCTTGATCGAAAACAAAAAAAAAAACTTAAAGTAATCAACATATTCTAACTATAAATAAATATAAAAGAAAATACGTGTTTGTAGTGTTAGTCACCCATCGAGCTGATACTGATGTTGTTGTTCCAACCATCTGGGTCTTTGGACTAAGTTGGTTGAATCCTAGTTAAGTTTGATGTTTTTTTTTTTTTTTTCTTTGTTATGTTTACATTTGTTTCTTGCGTTTTTATTATGTGATCAAGGTTGTATTGTGGTTATTTATTTTGTTTGTTTTTTTTTTGTTTTCTTTTTTTGTGATGTTATGTATTGATAAAAACAAATTATGATAAATAGACATTCAACACCTTAATATAAAATAAACAAAAACCATTAGTATTCTGTTTAAACGAATAATGGTTGAACAATGCTAATGGTTTAATGTGTATTTTAGATTTAACATTAAAATATTTAATACTACATGATATATTCAGTCCATTCATTCATATCGTTCATTAGATTGAGATCGAACGCTCAAATCAATGTGAAACTTTTACGCTTAATCAAACACCCTACATGAACGAAATGCGAATTAAACCATCAACTTGGCATCGTCATAGTCTTTGCCATGTACAATGCGATAGTACAGTGCGTAGCATGTACGAACATCGTACGTGACGCTAATAGTGAAATTACGGTACACCGCGAATCGTAATAATAGTAAAGAAAAAATTAGAGCAAAAAAACAAAAAAAAACAATTAGAGTTATAAACGTTTATTATTGTGATAAAACCTTTTCACAGTGGAAATTTATTCTACTTTATTTAAGTACTCTATATTAGCTTATGTCGGCAATAATTATCCGTGCTGTAATTATGAACACCAAATAATTTAGAAATACGAAAACCGTCAGCCGTATATTTTGACGTCATTATGACGTAAGTACTATTTGTCTCATATATATATACTATTTATCTCAACTCATACTGTTGTCGTTCAACTATAAAATTTTCACATGTAAATTCATGTAAATGTTCACACGGGCGAGAATGTTGTCGACGGACGGAGATATGCAATTGATTTTTTTTCGATGCGATTTAATTTTTTTGTTTAGTGCAATTTCACATGCGAGCGCGATTGTATTGAATTATTATTTGTACTTTTTACTTATAAAAGTACAATTTTGCACAGTCAGACGTTGTCCGTACTCCACACCATTAAAAACGAACCTATATTAGGATTTGTACGCTAATTAAACTTTACTTTAAATAGTTTAATGAAAAAATTTGAATCATTTACTCTATTTAACGTGATAGAGTCAAAAATTAGGGCGATCGAATTAGTGTTATCTACTCTAATTACGATTTGTTGTGTAGTGTACGGATATTAAGAACACGACAACGTGGCGTGATGTGACGAGATCGCACGCGCCAAAATTAAAAGTGCGACACTGTACGTTCCTGTACCGGTATAGATTAAATGATACATCGTACGTCACGCCAACACTGAAATAACAATAGTGTACGGATATTGAGAACACGACAACGTGGCGTGACGGGATCGCACGCACAAAAAATAAAAGTACGATATGGTACGTTACTTAACCGGTATTGATAACACGACATTTCGGCATGTACGGATATTGACAAAACGACAACTCGGCGTGGTGTACGGAAACGCTCACGCAAAATTTTAACGTACGATACTGTACGTTACTCAACCGGTATTGATAACACGGCATTTTGGCATGACGTCGATTTTGTTTGGACTTTTATCATACCACTACAACCACGTGAAATACAACAAATAGGATTGTACCACGTGTACATCAAAATGGAACATGACAAAGCCAATCAAAACTCAAACCACTCAACCGCTCAGGATTTTACACAAAAAAATCGACGATCAATTATCGTTGTCACCAGAGATGAATGCGACTAGAATGCTTTTCCCTTTTAGAAAAAGGGCAAAGCAAAAACATTAACAATAATAGCGATGCACGATGTATTGTACAGACGTATTGTACTGTATCGAAAATATTCAACGCCAAAATATCACACTTTGAAAAAGACAGGAAATAGAGTGACGAATCCCCATCTCTTGTCATACCCGTACACTATAATATTGTCGTACACTACGGTACGACTGCACAACCTTCCCAGAAATATTTAACACTATACGGGGTTCAATATGGTAATGGGGTAAATACTATTTAACGACAAAACATTACAAATTCTAGCGTTACTAGCTGTTATATCAGGCTTGCGATATTTATACAATTGGGTATCGTAGTTACCTTCAACTCTTAAAGGCTTCAAATACACCATATTACTCAAAACTGGAGAGTTGCAAATCTTTTTGGCTGCCCATATTGAGTATCGCAAGGGGATATGTACTAGTGTTGTGTATCGTAAAGGATTTGCCGATAACCGATATGGACCTTTTTTCGTGTACCCGATAATCGATATATTGGTACGATATATCGCCATCGGTGTTATCGCCGATAAATAACCGATATCTATCGGTTATTATCGGCAATAACGACGATATCGATAACTATCGGCGATAGTTGTACACACCGTACAAATAAATATGGATGGTGTAAATGGCGGCAGTCTGACAAATGTGTTCAGTCCATAGATGTCCCTTGCGCACATTACACACGGTATAAACTAACGAATACTACGTACAGTACGCATCAAACGATAATGGAAAGTAAATAAAATGCGTACCGTACTTTGTACCCGTACAATATTTTTACAATTACGTACGGTGTCCCTCTATGTTCGTACATTTTGGGGTTATCTTACGGGATTTTTTAGGAATTCTGTAAAAGGGACGGAATATCACAATGCACAGCGGATAATACCAAGGACCTCCTCGTAGAAACAACAAGATCACACCAGAAGGACAGGTAAAGGTTGCGCTTTATTACTCGGGAGAAGATAACAAAATTCAGCGCTTGCTGCGAAGGTCTTCTCAAAGAGTCTCTTGCTGACTAGGCCTACTTCACTATTTAAACTAACTAGCTGGTAGTCAACCTAGTACTGTATAACTGTACACGTGGACCTTCATGGTCAACCGAGACAAATCTCAAAATATCCTTCTAGAACAATACCGTTCTATCTACATTCCGCGGCGTTGCTATAATGCTAAGCTGCGTTGCTCTGCTATGCTGCTACGCTACTAAGTAGCTACGCTGCTAAGTTGCTACGTTGCTATGATGCGCCGGTCTGGAATCGCACCTGCGCTGCTCTGACACTGCAACTATAGCAGCCTAGTTGCTAGCTACTAAGTACCTAACTTTGTAACCCTGTTACAAATTCCAAGGTACATTGCCGTACGTTCCTTTATATTTTAGTAGATATTCCGTACTACTAGGTTTTTAAGGGTACTCTTTCATACAGTTTTGTACATTTTCTGATAAAATTTCGGTACTTTTTTAAGACTTCTTAAGATTTTATAAGATTACGCCTTTCGTACGTTTTGGTTCATTGCCGTACAGTGAAATTTACACGACTTTTCCTAAAAGTATAAAAAAGACGAATACTACGTAATTTTCGTAAAAAAGTTGAAATCCGTTCGAATTAGACATCGATGGTTCAGTCTGCTCTGGTCGTCTGTTCATTTTTTTTTTGAAAAAGTTTGATTCTCGAATTTTAGAATAAATTTTATTTTTTCGTTTCGGTAGTATAGTTTTAAAACTATAAAGGATTATTTTTAATTTCTCTGCGTTTACGTGCTGCGCTGTCCGTGATAATTATCAGGTAAATAGATACGGAACATATTGCATGCCACGTTATATATAAGCATAGTTGTTCAAAACGTATTTTACGCACGTTTCGAACGCGCGTACAATACGTAGAAACTGGAGAGGTCGATTTGAAAAAAACGTTAATGGATTTTTTTCCGTACAAATCCGTACATTTTTAAAAAATTGAATTGAACATGTACCGCGGTTTGTACGCTTTCCGTTAAATGAGCGGTGAAAAACATTATCTAATTAAATTATTATCCCACTCTACATATGTATCGAAACTTCTACACCAGCTGGTTAAGGACGTCTATACCGGTGTGTACAAGATGACGTACACAGGCCCAGGTTCAATTCCTTTCAAAATGCATTTTTATAATAATAAAATTGGTTGTCCTTCACAAACAGGCAGCCATGGCCTTCCTTCTCTACCTCTCCGAGAGCATGCAACTTCCAAAAAACAAAGTTCACCTCCAAAAAACAAAGTTCAGGCCATATGCAGATTCCAATTTTTCATCATTCAACATTGCACGACGTAACACATTGATAAAAAAAACAAAAACAATCACATTAGAGCAAAAAAAAAATACATATATTTCCTTTAACTATTTTTACTCTAAATCTTCTTCCCCTACATCGAATTCCATCATGTCTTCATCTAAATCGTCTTCCCTAGCCTCTCGTTCCTCTTCTTCCCATTTTATCAGATTATCTTCATAGCTGACATCCTTAGTGTTCTTTAAAAGTATGAGATTAGTGAAGACCCATACTAGATCATTAGCCCTTTTAGCCGTTAACCTATTTTTTTTCTTTGAGTGAATATGGTCATATGTCGACCAATTCCGCTCACAGGAGCTGGCAGCTGAGCACTGTGCAAGTATTTTTACTGCTACCTTTTGCAAAATAGGGGTGGCACACCCAAACTCTTGCCACCACTTCCATGCTGGCATCAACTTTGCACAAGATATTGTCAGTTCCCTAGCAAAAACTCCCTCAAATTCTCTATATTTTGACAACTCTACGCGGGCAACTTGTTGCTCCTCCATATTTGGAAGCATCCTCTCCAACATTGTCTGAAAACTTCCCATAACAGTCGCCTTGGCACGCTGCCCACATGCATGACTTTGATACTCCGGATCGAGTACAAAGTCAGCCGCATAAATGGGGCTATGTGCCATCTTCCACCTCGAAACCATGATGCCTTGATCTCTTCCAAAATCTGCATGCCATCGTGAATATTATCTTCTCCTGCGCAAGCTAAATTATCCAAAAACTGTCCAATGGCGTAAAAACTATGATAAACCTTCCCCACATTTGGGCCACCTCTATCGCATTCCGTTATCACCCGCACCACAGGTTCCGAAATTGACACGGCCTCTGTCACTCTAACCCAAAACTCTGTGCTTAGAATGTAGTACCTAATTTTAGCTCCCTCCAACTTGTACATTGGCTTGCCCACCCATTCCTTGAATTTGTCATCAAACATCAACCGCTCCAAACTCTCTTTCACATCTAACATCGTCTGGAGCATAGTAAAATTTGTAGCAAACCTAATCTTTCCAGGTTTCAGAAGCTGAAGTTTTGAAATTTTATTAAACATAGCTACACTTTTGTTATGATTAATGATGAATATCAAAATTTCTTTTGCCTCTCGGACAGGTTTGGAGATAAAGGTCAACCTACTCCAATCTTCCAACATCAAGTCTAGTACATGTGCATTGCATGGCGTCCACGTGGTAGAAGGGTGCTTTGCCACGAGCAACAAAGCTGCATCCTTGTTCATTGGGGCAGAATCGGTAACAATCTGCACCACATTCTCCACCCCTACCGCAAGTATTCCCTTTTCCAACACCGCAAGTAATAATGGCGGTTTCTTTTCGAAATTTGAAGAAGACGCTTGTACAAAATTTGAACTCACGGCGCTCAAATAGTGCGACGCCGCAATGTCTCTTTTTGGAAATATTTGTAAACATCATTTTATTTTCCCGTACAATCCATGTACATTTTGTTCGGTTTACTGAACATTAATTCTCTATCGATCCATGCGCAACTCAACCCTGTTACTATTTTATTTCATTTTGCGGCCAATACAATATGGGTCTTAAGGCCATATTGTATGTTTTGCATACAATAGGCATATTGTATGGGCGTACGGTCACCTACTTTTGAACTATGATCCTTTGTCATAGCCGTACACTATAATATTGTCGTACACTACGGTACGACTGCACAACCTTACCGGAAATATTTAACACTATACGGGGTTCAATATGGTAATGGGTAAATAACTAAATACTATTTAACGACAAAACATTACGAATCCCAGCGTTACCAGCTGTTATATCAGGCTTGCGATATTTATACGATTGCGTATCGTAATTACCTTCAACTCTTCAAGGCTTCAAATACACGATATTACCGAAAACTGCAGAGTTGCAAATCTTTTTGGCTGCCCATATTGAGTATCGCAAGGGGATCTGTACGCAGCCCTGCAGACTGCAGTACAATACTGAACTGTACTGTACCAGCCGTGAATCGTAATTAGCGTTAATAATTTTTCGCCACTGAAAACATATTTTCTCCGTACACTTGTCGGATTTTCAATTTGAGACCGCCAATTGGAAGCTGAGAATCTTTCCTTTCAATCGCAACCGTCAGGTCCACTATCAGACGTGTGTGTACGGAGAAAGGATGTTTTAACAGACGAAAAAAAATTAACGCTAATCACGATTCACGGTTGTACTGTAAACTAGTGTACCTTTATATTCCGTACTAGTTAATTTCCTGAGAGTTTACATGTCTACGAGTCGTTGGACGACCATGGGACCTCCAGCCTGAAGCAATCGCTGCATTACGCATGCCATCTTCACACGTGTTAGGACGCGTGGCATATTCTTAGTCTGGTGGCTGACGTGGCTGTCATGACGCGAGGTCTGGTCGTAAATGCTATCCGGCGTCAAATTCGAGCTACCACGTGTCCATTTCTCAGACTCCCTGCCGCTGCCAGGTGGCAGTCCTCCAGCACTCTCTCACCTCCTCTGTCTGGTCACTCGTCGCCGCGTGACATACGGAAAGCAGTGGAAATTCATCCCGGGGATGAGCTCAGACCAGCCAGAGGTGTCCACGTGTTCCACTGCGCGGTACGGTTTCTTTGTACGGATTTGTACGATTTGTACGGTTAGGGCTGTGAACATGGCTGGTTTTGAGGAAAGTGAGGTGCTGAGGAAAGGCTGCGTGAAGGGATTTTGTATTGAAAGAGAATGGGGCTTTGCTTTACGGTTTTTTGAAGTATTCTTGGTGTGCTCCATTTCTCTCGTTTTCTACCTCTCCCTCTCCCTCTCCCTCTCCCTCCTCCCCTTTCGCTCGTTCTTTCCCGCATGGCCATGTTAATTCTTAAACGGCCCGTGCCTCTCCGCATTTTTTTTCCCTCTCCCCCCTGTCCCCCCTTCGGATCCCTTCCCCTTCCTCAATCCCTCACCCTTTCCCTCTTCCGGAATTCTCTCTCCTTCTGTAGTTGCTACCACTTTTATGATGTTATTTTCCTGATTTTCTTAAGGCGCCTTTTCCTTGAGTGTTTCTCACCTGTTGCTTCTCCTACCCTTTACATGCCCATCTCTCTTTCCCATTCCTTCCCCTCCAGTTCCTTCCTCTCCTTGTCTCTCCTCGTTCCCTCATATTTCTTCCCTGCTTCATTCGTTCCTCCTCTTCCCCCTTCACAGAACCAGCTGGTTTGGTCCACCCTAATTTTTTGGCTTTCATCAACCCCAATCCCTGGCTTGAATGAACCCAAAAAACTCTAAAACCCTATAAATGCTCTTTCTGGTTTTGTACCAACCACAGATTCTGGCTGACACCATCCCTCATCTCTGCTTTTCATCACGTTTCATTTCTGACTCGAATGAGCCTCGATCTCTAATTTAGCATCGCCAGTGGTTAGTATTGATGAAAGCCAGAACTAGGCGTTTCTGGACCGTTTGGCTTTGCTGTTATTGATCGCTTTTCTCTAATTTAGGTCCGAATGGCGTGGACGACTTTGGACTGCTTACCAAATGAGTGTAAAAAAGAAGCAATTGTTATTGTTAACTCTATTTTATGTTGAAGGGCCCAAAAAAATGAGCATCGAATTAGTGTTATTAACAATAACAATGATTCTCGGTGTAGTAACGGCTGCTCTTGCTGGACCACTTCCATCTTCTGTCCTCCAGCACCTGTATTTGTGTTGAACTATACACCCCCCATCGCTATTATAATAAAGAAATTATTAGTGTAAATGCAAAATTAGAATTTACAATGCTAATTTAATGTAGTGTGACATGGCGGATTGTAGTCCACTCCCTTAATTAGTGTTGTAAACGCTATTTTACGATGTTTGATCAAAAAAGTCGCGACCGAGTTAGTGTTATTAACTCTAATAACGATGGGGGGTGTATGTACTTGGTACAACATTCACTGTAATTAGTTTAGACCAAAATATAACGTGAACGGGAAACTAGTGTAGACCACATCAATCATCGTGGTTCGTTTTTTGGTTTCCCCGGGTTTATATATTTGTACCCATTCTAATTTTTGTAGTATGAACTAATTAGACGTTTCCACACAGTTTTTTTGCCCACACTGTTTATGCGTATCCACACTAATTTTTGTGATCCTACATTAATTTAGCGACATCACATTGTTAGTGTGGACCATAGTTTTAAAGCAGTGGTGTTACAATATGTGTGTTTAGTGCGAACAAAAAAATTACAAAAGTGCCCATGTAATTTGCATATGTATTTGTGTGCACCATGCACCCCTCATATTTCCATGTAATAACGTGACCATTTACCTCAACGTTCTGGCGACCAAATTTCACGGGAATGGAGAAAAAAATGTGGACGCTAATAAGACAATTGTTCCTACAGACACCAAATGGTACCAATCTCATATTAGGTTAGTGACACTAATATTAGGTTTTATTTAGGTTTAGCTAGTACTTGGCATTTGGATTTGTAAAAACCAACAGTTTTCACTTAAGACACCCTTTTAACCACTCCAAAGAACTCCAAGTTCCCAGAACTTTCAAGCCATTTTGATGCCCATTCTATTTTCTATCTATTGACATGCAATTCAACCCTAAATGTTAACCTAAACTTTTTACAGCCCATACTATATGAGTTTTGTGCACGAAAACATATTGTACGCATATTGTTTGGGCCTTCTATTACTATTAGTAGGTGTACACAAATAGCGCGGTCCACAGTAATTCTTGAAATTGAAAATTAGTGTGGATGACAACAATCATTCTGCCTTGACAATTAGTATGGACCACACTAATTGTCATACCACAAAGTTAGCGCACGCTGTTACGCTGAAGGTTATATACTATGCACCGAGATATAGTGTGGTCGACACTATTTAGGGTGTGAATTGTAAAATTTTGATTCAAAAAATTTATGTGGTCTAGACTAATTTCGGTGAAGGTGGTGGTGATCGATGTTGTTGCTGAATGCTGATTTCAACCCTGTCTCTAACCTTAACTTCATGTTTACTCTAACTTTAACCGACCCGATCTAACCCGAGCCTATAACCCTGATCCTGACCCTAAACCTAATCCTTACCCTAAACCTAATCTTTACCCTAACCCTAAGCCTAACCCTAACCCGCCCCTAACTGTAAGCCCCGAACCTGAACCTTGAACCCTAACCCTAACCTCCCCTACTCCCGGTTTCAGGACCAGCTGGGCGTGGTGGCGGTGATCGCGGAGTGTGTGGCGGCAGGCGGAGCCAACATCCTCTCGGTGGACCTGCACATAGACCTGCACTCGCACCCGCCCATGCTTTATGCCAGGAGGTGAGGGGGGGGAGGGGAGAGGGGATGGAGGGGATGGAAGGTGGGAAGGGGACGGAAGGGGAGAGGGAGGGGAAGGTGAGGAAGGGGAAGGTGAGGAAGGGGAAGGTGAGGAAGGGGACGGAGAAGAAGGGGCAAGGGGGCCGGAGGCAGGAGGAAGGAGGAAGGAGGGAGGAGGGAGGAGGGCGGAAGGAGGAGGAAGGAAGAGGGAGGAGGGAGGAAGGAGGAGGAAGGAGGGGGGAGGAGGAAGGGAGGAGGGAAAAGGAGGAGGAGAGGGTAGAGGGAGGAGGAAGAGGAGAGGGTGGCCGGAAAATTGTGGCTGGGGAAGGTAAGGGAAGGACGAAAGGAAAGGTATCAGGTCATAGAGGTGGCGATTGTTTTTTATATCGGCGTAGATAATGGTGCTAATTTCTGGAACATTACGGTGTCATAAATACTGCATCAACTTATGCAATGTTTCTTTTTATATTTTTGCTTCTTTTGCTTATTACGAATGCGTGGTACTTTTGTGACATTAAAAATTCAAAATGAAGAGTCTTGTGAAAGAAAAGAGATATCTTCTTTTTGGACAGTGGTTATATGTCAATCCATGAAATATCATTGTATTCTGTAATTTTACTCTTCAAGAAGACTGAGTTCTGTGTTGGTGCCAGACTTTATTCTTTTCTTTATCTATATTTTTAAGCCAGATTTTCGGAATTTGAAGTTGTTTTAGTAATTAATGGAACTATTCATAAAAGGAGAGCAAAGGAATGGTTTTCATGTCTGAAGAAGTACTGAGCAAATCCATGCAGTCCTTTTGTGATTTGAGTTCTTTGTAATTACCAAAGCTTTTTCCTTCCTCGTTTTTCTGCTCTCTCTCTCTCTCTCTCTCTCTCCCTCCCTCTCTCTCTCTCTCTCTCTCCCCCCCCTCTCTCTCTCACACACATCATCGTTTACCCTCTCTTGCCCTTAAAAAATCAATAGCCAAATTCAGAAATCCCCAAATGTAGGAGTTATTTTAGCCCTTCCCTGCCTTTTTTTTTCTTTTTGTCGGTTTCTCACTCTGACTTCTGTTATCTCAGCGAATTTGCCTTCCATCCCCAGGAGTGGACCCGGGCAGCCATGGAAAAAAGTTTTGCAGTTTTGGCGAAAAAATTAAACGCAACACGTTCCTTTCTTCATGTGATGGGCGCAGATCCCAGCTTGAAAATGGCCATTTTGGCATCCTGGCAGGTGGGTTTTTTTTTGTTCCTTTTTTTTCTTCTCTTTCTTTTGTTTCTTTGTTTGTTTGTATCTTAAGAGCCAATGAGAACCTTTTATAACAGTCATGAGGGGTTACCATACTTGGCATGAATATAAAAAAAAAATTGGTCCCTCAAACTAAGAAAACTCCGAGGTCAAGTCGGATACTTCTAATCATCATTAGGCAAACAATCCCGGAACAAAATAATACAGAATGAAACAAAACGAAAAGCAAAAAACAAAAAACAAAAAACAAAAAACACATGTTTCTGAAAATCTCTTTGCTTCAGGAGAAAAAAGAGAATTCGCAATTTGAGTTTTTTCCTCTCCGTCTTTCTCCCTCTTCTCTCCTCATTCACCGTTTCCTTTCTAGTATGGATTCCAAAGACCTTGGATTTTCACATTTTTCTTTGTTTCGTCATTTCTCTCTTTCTGTCCCTTTCTGACCCATATCCCTTTTCCATATGCCATTTTTATTCTTGCCCTTTAATTCCTCTCCAGTCAGACATTTTCTCCTTGTTTGTGTCACTCTGTGTCCCTCTCTTTTCAAACCTCCTTGTTTTACTCTCAATCACTCCTCTTTCTCTCCATATCCTTATTTTTTTTCCCTCACTGTCCACATTTTTCTGTCCATATCTCCCTCTCTTTCTTTGTTCTCCGTTCTCTGTCTATCCCTCGGTGTTTCTCCCCATCTCAACTTGATATCTTTTTTCCTCCCTCTCCGCCTCTCCCTCCCTTTCCCCTCTGTTTACCTTTCCCTCTCTCTTTGCCCCATTCTCTCTCAGCATCTCCATTTCATTCTCCATCTCGTCCTCTGCTTCCTCTTGAGGTTCCTTCCTAGAAACCTTCTTTCCCAAGATCCCCCATCCACTCTTTTCCAAATCACAAAATCTTTCAATCGCACATTTCCATGCCCCTCACCTCAGTTTCATCACTTCCCCTTTTAAACCTGTTATAAAAATCTGAACCCTTGAACCTAAAACCTTGCAATAATCTGAACCCTTGCAAAAATCTAAAACCTTGTAAAAATCTATGGCCTAAATCTGTTGTAAAGATCCAAATCCTCAAAAGCTGTTCTAATAAACCTGTCTTACGGGTCCAATGATTTCCACATAGCGATTCACTGTTGCTTCAGTGACTGAATTTCCCTCTATGGCCCCTAAGAGAAGGCTAGAGGGCCTTAGAGGCTGACACGTGGCAGCTGCTGGCCTCCCTGCAGGACCACTGTCTGGTGGACCTTCTCTATAGATGGCAGGAGGGGGAGCTCCCGGTGGATATAGCTTGCGTCATCAGGTGAGAAAAACCTTCTCTCTTGCCCTCCCGTTTTTTTCCTTGTCTCTTATAAATTTTCTCCTTGTCCTTAATACATGTTCTCTTGTTCCATACACATTTTCTCTTATCTCCTATACAATTTCTCCTTCTCTATACATTTTCTCCTTGTCCTTGCACATTTTCTCCTTATCTCTTATCCATTTTCTCCTTCTCGTATACAATTTTTCCTTGTCGTTTATACACTTTCTCCTGCTCATCCGATCTTTCCTCTACAAGTTTCGGATGCTTCCATGTGTAAAAACAGTTGCAAATTTCTGAATGTTGGGTACGTCTTGGACCGCCCATTTGAGTTAAGAACGTTTTTCTTCATGCACAGTTGTCAGATTTTCGTGTAGAAGCGACTGGTTCAAAAGGCTTAAGATTCTTGCCTCTTCATTGCGAGTTTTTATAACTTTGCAGTAAGACGAGACAATTTTGAGACGCGAAAAAACAGGCTAGAAGCGAACTGTTGTTCAATGTGTCCACACACATGATTTAGTGTGGATTTAGAGCTGCCGCGTTAAAGGGGCTTTTTGCTGAACAGTTGTTGAAATTTCATCTCTCCCCCCCGCCTCCTACCCGTCCTTCCACGTCCCCCTCTGCCTCTCCCTCTCACTCCCTCCCTCCCCTCCCTCCCTCCTCCCCTGTCAGCAACCATGAGCGTGCTTCTAACACTCACGTTCGGCGCTTCTTGGAGCGCCACGGCATCGCTTACCACTACCTCCCCACCTCCAAAAAGGACAAGAGAGAGAGCGAGATCCTGGAACTGGTCAAGGGCCATACAGACTTTTTGGTTCTGGCCAGATACATGCAGGTGATCAATAATTGTTTTTTAAAGTTGTTGCGGTCGCTTTTACATTTTTTTGAGGTCGCTTTTACATTTTTCGGAAGGTTGCATATTCCTCTCTTTTTAAGGTTGAGCCAATGTTTCAGGCACATTTTCACTGTTAAATAGCTTTGAGAATGGGAATTCGTGAGGATTATTGGATATTCTGTCAATTGATTGTTCTATTTGTGAGCCAATCTACATATTAAAGAGAGTTAACATTTGACATGTGCCTAAAGTAGTGTTGCTCATCCTTGTGGTAATAGACGAGTGGCAAGAGTTGAGATGGGCTAATGTTGCAAGGGCTGGAAGTATTGTAGGGAGTTGGAGGAATAGTTTTTTGGAGTACTGTTTTACAGTCATTCGTGGGAATCTTTTATCGTGGATTTGTGGTTCTGTTTGTTTGAAATGGTGTGGTTTAACGCTTTCGTGTTTTGAAATTTCAAATCCATGCTACTTATGGCGGACGGTGCAAGGAAATTCGGAAAATAAAAATGGATGTTGAGAAGCAATAAATCCGTATGTTGAAGGACAACTTGAAAAACGATGTTTTGTTTTCACCTTTTTTTGACATTATTTGTCTGCTGTCTTACTTTACCGCAGGTCCTGTCTCCATCCTTTTTGGCATCTTATGGGCGTGACATCATCAATATTCATCATGGCCTCCTGCCCTCTTTCAAAGGGGCGAATCCGTACCGCCAGGTATAAAAAATGCATCTCTATACCGTAACTTTGTGGCTAAATTGTCCTTTGCGAAGAAACTCCATAAAAGCTTTAAAAAAAAAATAGTAGTTTGCCTTGACTAGATACTGTAATGTGTTGCCTATGGTTTTTTTCTGTGTTCTTTTTTGTAGAAAGTCTGTATCGGCGAGTGCTATTTGGCTCAATAGTGGCCGACCCTAAATTAGTCATGGTAATCATAAACAAGTTCTGTTTTGTATAGGATAAGCTGTAGACCCAGCACATCCATTCAATACTGTGTTTGCCACAGTAATATTGGCTCCGGAGAGTGGCAAAACCATACCCTATGTTATTATTTGCTGCTACAGTTTGGTATCCCCTTTGCTTTTCCTTGTTTCCTTCTTTCTCTCTGTTGTTTTTTTGTAGTTTGGTTGGGTGAAATCTGTCCGTCAAGACCTTAGACCTTAGACGCCATAGTCGAAAATTTGAATTTTTTTCTCATATATCCCCTTTTATCGTATGTCAGTCCCATTCGATCCTAGTATGCTGTGTATCCCTTACTAAAACTCAAATGAAAACTGTAAATGTCTTCCTACTTTCAAAACCATCTTCGCACACTTTCGCCTGTTTCCCACTTCTGAAACCATCCTCACACGCTCTCACCTGTCCAGTCCACATTGCCCCATCCAACCCTCTTAGCCACTTTGTGATTGATTATCTGGATGATCAAAACTGTAAATGTCTTCCCATCTTCAAAACCAGCCTCACACACTTTTCCCTGAATTGTTTGCATTGTTTATATGGCTTATATTGTTTGTATATGTTTGTATTGGTTGTATTGTTTGTATTGACTGTATTGCTCATATATTGTCTGTATTGATTGTATTGTTTGTATTGGTTGCATTGTCGGTCGGCCCGTCAGGCATACGATGCGGGTGTGAAGCTGATCGGTGCGACGAGCCACTTTGTGACGGAGGAGCTGGACGATGGGCCAATCATAGAGCAGCTGGTGGAGCGCGTGTCGCACCGGGATTCGCTGGCGGCGTTTGCGCAGAAGTCGCAGAGTCTGGAGAAGCGCTGTCTGGCTCGCGCCGTGCGCCACTTCTGCCAACACCGCATTGTCAGGTACAGCGGGAACAAAACCCTCGTGTTCGCGTGATGAGGAGGGACCACGGGGCCACGAGGTCAACAGACAAAATTTCTCTCCCTTTCTCTCTCTCTCTTTCTCTCCCCCACTCTCTCTCTCTGTCACTCTTTCTTTCTCTCTCTCTCTCTCTCTCTCTCTCTCTCTCTCTCTCTCTCTCTCTCTCTCTCTCTCTCTCTCTCTCTCTCTCTCTCTCTCTCTCTCTCTCTCTCTCTCTCTCTCTCTCTCTCTCTCTCTCTCTCTCTCTCTCTCTCTCTCTCTCTCTCTCTCTCTCTCTCTCTCTCTCTCTCTCTCTCTCTCTCTCTCTCTCTCTTCTCTCTCTCTCTCTCTCTCTCTCTCTCTCTTCTCTCTCTCTCTCTCTCTCTCTCTCTCTCTCTCTCTCTCTCTCTCTCTCTCTCTCTCTCTCTCTCT
>JBBHKE010000243.1:0-26057 GCA_037447655.1 Zygnema cylindricum | reverse complement strand
TGTTTTTTTGTATTTTTTTCGTTTTATTTTTTCATTTTTTATTTGGGTTTTTTTTTTTTTTTTTTTTGTCTGTGTGTGTGTTTATTTTATATTGTGTTATTTTGTTTCATTGTTTATTTATTTATCTTTTCTTATTATTATTTATTTTTTTGTTGTGGGTTTTTAGGATGCGGTAACTTTGATTTTTGATACCCACTGTAGGTTTTTGTTGGTAATTGCATTTTCGTCTGTTTTTCTTTTGTTCTTTTCCCTTTCAACGGCATTTCTATGTTTCCTATTTGTTTGTGCGACTTCCGCTGAAAAAAACACAAGGAAAATAAAGTGGTGAAAGTTGATGTGTCCTAAGAGAAATTGCACACATAACCTTACTGTTTAAAAAAAAAAAAAACAACTTTACTTCACGTATGTATCATTTTTGCTCCCTTAAATAGCGTGGAATAGAGTGACTACTTCGCCCTTTTTTTCGAGTCCTTAACAGAAATGCCCTTTTTTTCGAGTCCTAAAAGGAAGTCATTATTTGTGTTTAGAGCACTAATACGATGCAAATGTCTTTTTGCTCTTGCCACAATATAGTGCCGATGGTACTAACTGTTTTTCACAGAACTTTTGAATTATTTTGTTCAACTCGAATAACAACAATATGTCTATTGCCTTTTTCAGTATCGCCTGAGACGACATTCCCATAATTTTAACTGTTTATGGTAAAATTTCAAATAACAATCCATAAATTTCAATTCATTTGGTCATCATTGTCAGTACGACTCTTTATTCCATTTTCTCCTCATTCTTTGCTTGCACAAAGTTTTCAAGCACCAAAGGATAGGCTCAAAGTGGGCATAATTCTTACATCTCTTGAGGTTGTGACATTGAGCGCTCTAAACTGGAAAAGTACCAAAATTTTCCTTCTACATTTAGTATAAAGCTATTTGCTGTTGATTATCACATTGCAAAATAAATAAAAAAGCGCGATGGTAAACCATCTGAGTCCAGGGGTACAAAAGGGTTGGCATGGCCAAAACTGAAAAGCAAGGCAAAAAAAAAACAAAGGCAAACAACATGAACACATAAAAATGGCACGTAAAGCAAAAGGCACTCAACCCAAAAAGACACAGCAACGCACTTAAACCAACACTTAAATTAAATATCTACGAAAAGCAACCTCGTAAGTCCCCCAATCCCGAGGGAGCACATTGAGGGAGTTCTGGAAAACGGCGACGATCCAAAACCGCAACAACCGATCATGCTATTTCATCCAGACTGAAATGAAATATCTCTACAGTGTTTTCTGGAATTGTCCGACTTGGCCATTACGAGATGAAAATGTAATCATGGAAGCAAAAAACTAAGGTTTAACAATAACGACCATTGTATGTGATAACCCTCTCATGCCTCTCCTCCTCGTTGTGATCGTGTAACTTGTAAAGTGTGAGGCTCGGTTTTAATAGCCAGTGCTAGTCTCGATGCTTCAAAAACTGCCCACAACCTCTCTCTTACCTCAAATCGCTCTAAACCACTGTCCAACAAATGTGACAATCCCACAAATAACTTTTGGTTATATCATCCGTGCCCAAAACATCAAAGTATATCATTTTGGGGCATGTGCTGCCGAAAAACACATCCTAAAACTGCAATTTTCCCCACATGGAACCCAATTTCAACACTAAATTGATGACCACACTATCTTCAAACCAACTCTGTTTTATGGTTTCTCTTGGGAAATCAAGAATATTGTTTACCACAAAGTATGAATTAACGTGACCTTCAACTGATCCGCTAACATCCTCCACAAAATCTGTATCATGGAAAAGGATTTCAAGAAGAATCGACAAATTGCAGGTACACTACCCGTCGCTATTAGAGTGAGTGTTTTTTTTACTCAAAATTGCAAATTAGAGATAATAATAGTATGTAGTTAAGTGGCCCATAACCGTTACAAACCATAATGAGACTAGTTAATGCTAAGAAAGAGTAAACGCTAATAATTCAGTAACTCTGACAATGATGGGCTGTGTAGTGGTGTGAATTGACAAAAAACGATGCTACAATACTCACATACACGAGTAGAAAAAGAAAAAATCATCAAATGCTACCGTTGTTTTCATTCAAACTTTGTCTTGCGCCATAATGTTTATGACGGGTAAACCGATTCGCTGAATTGCGTAGTCATTTGGGTCATGCCCACAAGTGATTATCAAAGCTCCTATTCCATACTCATGGTCTACATACTGCCAAAATAGAACCGACAATCAAAACACACCGACAATCAAAACACAGTTAACATGAAGTTTTTCAAGTTTTTTTCCGGATGGAAAGTAAACAATATCAGGCAGAGACCATTTCAGATAAACTTTCATACTTTCCAGCGATAAGAGATTGCCAAGAATTTCAGATAGCGTATCTATCTTGTCTGAAATAATCGGGATTTCTCTTCCACCACTCATGGGGACGACAGCCTTTTCCCCACAAATTGACGATATCGGTCATCCTGCAATAATAGAAACAACTCTCAGTTAAACTGTTGCGAGAAACGAGATTCACAAGGTATCCGATAACGAATAAAAAGAGATCTTCTAAGCTTCTCGAGTTTTTTACGGGAAAAAAAGAGAAAAAACAACGAGATATAAAAAACAAACAAACATACAAGTAAACAACAGCAAAAGATTTGCACAGTGAAAAAACTTTTGCGGATTTGATTATCACCTCTGGATGAATGGCTACTGCCGTATCTCCTAACAAGGTTTCTAGTCTGGGTATTGCCACGGGAAGAAAATCATCCCTGTTAAACAATAGAGTTCCAAAGGAAACAAAAGTTGAGAATATGAAGTAATGACTTCTCTCGACTCTAAAATAACCATTTAGAATACTAGAATTTGGCCAATACAAAACAAAAATATCTTGAGTACCGTCAACAGACCAGTTTATGTGACAGCTAACAAAAGTAGTATTTTACAATGTAACAGCCACACTTATGAACTTTAATTATAGGGTATAACCAAGTTGATCTCTTTTGATGTTGTTAGGTGAAAAGAGTTTGAAAAATACACGTCAATTTTGCCTACGACAAAAATTACCCCGCTAATAGAAAACTCCAAACCTGGACATGTTATTAACAATAATAAATCGACTCTCTCAAAAACTTGCCGCCAAATGTTCAGTATTAAGATAGCAAAATAATAGATACCGAACCGATCGAGTTGAGCATGATGGCACCAATAGCGTTAATGTGATTCTTTCCCGGATTTGTTTTGCTCTCCCAACGCAAAATAGCGTTACTAATACTAATTGAAATTTTCTTAGCGCTAATCCTTTATAAGGATGAGGGATGGAGGGATGAGGGATGGAGGGATGAGGGATGGAGGGATGAGGGATCGAGGATGAGGGATCGAGGGGTGAGGGATCGAGGGGTGAGGGATCGAGGATGAGGGATCGAGGATGAGGGATGGAGGATGAGGGATGGAGGATGAGGGATGGAGGATGAGGGATGGAGGGATGGAGGATGAGGGATGGAGGGATGGAGGATGAGGGATGGAGGATGAGGGATGGAGGATGAGGGATGGAGGATGAGGGATGGAGGATGAGGGATGGAGGAACAGGGATGGAGAAAGAGGGATGGAGGATGGGGGATGGAGGATGGGGGGTGGAGGATCGGGGGTGGAGGATGGGGGGTGGAGGATGGGGGGTGGAGGATGGGGGATGGAGGATGGGGGAGGATCGGTTGGGGGAGGATCGGATGGGGGAGGATCGGATGAGGGAGGATCGGATGAGGGAGGATCGGATGAGGGAGGATCGGATGAAGGAGGATCGGATGAGGGAGGATCGGATGAGGGATCTCGGATGAGGGATCTCGGATCGGCGATCTCGGATCGGGGATATCGGATCGGGGATATCGGATCGTGGATCTCGGATCGGGGATCTCAGATCGAGGATCTCGGATCGGGGATCTCGGGTCGGGGATCTCAGATCGGGGATCTCGGATTAGGGATCTCGGATCAGGGATCTCGGATCAGGGATCTCGGATCAGGGATCTCGGATCGGGGATCTCAGATCGGGGATCGAGGGTCGGGGATCGAGGATCGGGGATCAAGGATCTGGGATCGAGGATCGAGGATCGAGGATCGAGGATCGAGGATCGAGGATCTGGGATCAAGGATCGGGGATCAAGGAACGGGGATCGAGGATCGGGGATCGGGGATCTCGGATCGGGGATCTCGGATCGGGGATCGAGGATTCGTGGATAAAGGATCAAGGATCGAAGGTCGGGGATCGAGGATCGGGGATCAAGGATCTGGGATCGAGGATCGAGATCGAGGATCTGGGATCAAGGATCGGGGATCAAAGAACGGGGATCGAGGATCGGGGATCGGGGATCTCGGATCAAGGATCTCAGATCAGGGATCTCGGATCGGGGATCTCGGATCGTGGATAAAGGATCGAGGATCGAGGATCACGAATCGAGGATCAGGGATCGAGGAACAGGGATCGAGGATCAAAGATCCAAGATCAGGGATCCAAGATCGAGAACGAGGATCAGGATCCAAAATTAAGGGTCAGAGATCGAGGATCATAGATCGAATATCAGAGATCGAGGATCAAGAATCGAGGATCTGGGATCGAGGATTCGCTATCAAGGATCACGGATCGAGAATGAGAGATAGAAGATCATAGATCGAGGATCAAAGATCAAGGAATCAGAGATCGAAGATGAGAGATCGAGGATGAGAGATCGAGGATGAGAGATCAAAGATGAGAGATCGAGGATGAGAGATAGAGGAAGAGAGATCGTTGATCAAAGATCGAGGATCAAGGATCGAGGATCAAGGTTCAAGGATCAAAATCGAGGATCAGAGATCGAGGATCAAGGATTGAGGATCATCAACGATCGAGGATCATCAAGGATCAACGATCGGAGATCGAAGATCAGAGATCGAGGATCAGAGATTGAGGATCAGAGATCGAGGATCAGAGATCGAGGATCAGAGATCGAGGATCAAGGATCGAGGATCATCAAAGATCGAGGATCAGAGATCGAGGATCAAAGATTATGGATCGGAGATCGAGGATCACAGATCGAGGATCAGAGATCGAGGATCAGAGATCGAGGATCAAAGATCGAAGATCAAGGATCGAGGATTAGGGATCGAGGATCAAGGATGGAGGACCGAGGATCGAGGATCAGTGATCAAGGATCAAAGATCGAGGATCAAGGATCGAGGATCAAAGATCAAGGATAACGGATCAGAGATCGAGGATAAAGGATCCAGGATCAGGGATCCAGGATCAAGGATCAAGGATCGAGGATCAAGGATCAGGGATCGAGGATCAAGGATCAAGGATCAGGGATCGAGAATCAAGGATCGAAGATGAAGGATCGAGGATCAGAGATCGAGGATCAGAGATTAAGGATCAAGGATCAATGATCAAGGATCAGGGATGGAGGATCAGGGATCGAGGATCGGTGATCGAGGATCATGGATCGAGGATCATAGATCGAGGATCAAGGATTGAGGATTAGGGATCGAGGATCAGGGATCGAGGATCAGGGATCGAGGATCAAGGATCGAGGATCAAGGATCTAAGAAACAGAGATCAAAGATCAAGGATCAATGATCAAGGATTGATGAGGGATCGAGGATCAGGGATCGCGGATCATGGATCGAATATCAAATATCGAGGATTATTGATCAAGGATCTGAGATCGAACATCAAAGATATAGGATCAAAGATCTAGGATCAACGATCGAGGATCAAGGATCGAGGATCAGAGATTGAGGATCGGAGATCGAGGATCAAGGATCAAGGATCAGGGATGGAGGATCAGGGATGGAGGATGAGGGATCGAGGATCATGGATCGAGGATCAGGGATCGAGGATCAAGGATCGAGGATCTGGGATCAAGGATCGGGGATCAAGGATCGGGGATCGAGGATCGGGGATCGGGGATCTCGGATCGGGGATCTCGGATCGGGGATCGAGGATTCGTGGATAAAGGATCAAGGATCGAAGGTCGGGGATCGAGGATCGGGGATCAAGGATCTGGGATCGAGGATCGAGATCGAGGATCTGGGATCAAGGATCGGGGATCAAAGAACGGGGATCGAGGATCGGGGATCGGGGATCTCGGATCAAGGATCTCAGATCAGGGATCTCGGATCGGGGATCTCGGATCGTGGATAAAGGATCGAGGATCGAGGATCACGAATCGAGGATCAGGGATCGAGGAACAGGGATCGAGGATCAAAGATCCAAGATCAGGGATCCAAGATCGAGAACGAGGATCAGGATCCAAAATTAAGGGTCAGAGATCGAGGATCAGAGATCAAGGATCAAAGATCGAGGATCACAGATCGAGGATCAGAGATACAGGATCAGAGATCGAGGATCACAGATCGAGAATCAGAGATCGAGGATCAAAGATCAAGGATTAGAGATCAAGGATCAGAGATCGAGGATGAGAGATCGAGGATGAGAGATCGAGTATCAGAGATCGAGAATCAGAGATCGAGGATCAGAGAACGAGGATCAGAGATTGAGGATCACAGATCAAGATCAGAGATTGAGGATCAGATATCGAGGATTAGAGATCGAAGATCAGAGAGAGAGGATCAGAGATCGAGGATCACAAATCGAGGATCAGAGATCGAGGATCAAAGATCGAGGATCAAAGATCGAGGATTAAGGATCGAGGATCGGGGATGAGGGATCAAGGATCGAGGATCAAGGATCGAGGATAAAGAATCAAGGATCAAGGATCGAAGATCAGAGATCGAGAATCAAGGATCAAGGATCGAGGATGAGAGATCGAGGATCAAGGATCGAGGATCAGAGATCGAGGATCAAGGATCGAGGATCAAGGGTCGAGGATCCAAGATCGAGGATCAAGGATAGAGGATCAGGAATCGAGGATCAAGGATCAAGGATCAAAGATGGAGGATTAAAGATCAAAGATCAACGATCATGGATCGAGGAGAGATCGAGGATCAAGGATCGAGGATCAGATATCGAAGATGAGGGATCAACTATCAGTGATCGCGGATCAGATATCGAAGATCAGGGATCAACTATCAAGGATCGAAAATCGGAAAATGAGCATCAGAGATCGAGGAAAGGAGATCGAGGAAAAGAGATCGAAGATAAGATATCAAAGACCAGAGATCGAGGATCAGAGATTGAAGACCACAGATCGAGGATAATGGATCGAGAATCAAGGATCGAGGATCAAGGATCGAGGATCAGGGATCGAGGATCAAGGATCGAGGATCAAGGATCGAGGATCAAGGATCGAGGATCAAGGATCGAGGATCGAGGATCGAGGATCAAGGATCGAGGATCAAAGATCGAGGATCAGAGATCGAAGATCAAAGATCGAGGATCAAGGATCGAGAATCAAGGATCGAGGATCAAGGATCGAGGATCATAGATCGAGGATACGAGATCGAAGATAAAAGATCGAGGTTAGAGATCGAGGATGAAAGATCGAGGATGAGAGATCGAGGATGAGAGATCGAGGATGAGAGATCGAGGATGTAAGATCGAGGATGAGAGATCGAGGATGAGAGATCGATGATAAGATATCGAGGATGAGAGATCGAGGATGAGAGATCGAGGATGAGAGATCGAGGATCAAAGATAGAGGATTAGAGATCGAGGATGAAAGATCGAGGATCAGAGATCAAGGATCAGAGATCGAGGATTGGGGATCGGGGATTGGAGATCGAGGATCAGGAAATCGAGGATCAGGGATCAGGGATCGAGGATCAAGGATCGAGGATCAAAAATTAATGATTATAGATCGAGGATCAAAGATCGAGGATTGGGGATCGAGGATCATGGATTGAGGATAGGGATCGAGGATCAGGGATAGAGGGTCAAAGATCGAGAATTATAGATCGAGGATCAAAGATCGAGGATCAGAGATGTGAGTTCAAAATTTGAGTTTTTTTCCAGTTTTAAACCCTAAAATTGGAGCATTTTTCAGGTACATCTGTATTTAAAGTTCACAACGGTACTTTTTCTTTAGCTTTGGATATGGAAACTGGAGCTTTTCAATGGCTGAAATCTGTAATTTAGGGTTCAAAAACGGAGATCTTTTATATTTTATTGATATTTTGAACCCTAAAAATGGAGATCTCTCCAGTTACAGGATTCAAAACTGGATTTTTTTCCAATCTTAAACTCTTTATCCGGTGTTAAGAAATTGAAATCTTTTCAGTTTTTGATACAGAAACTGGAATATTTTCCAGTTTTGACCTTGGGATCCAGAGTTCAAAACTGGAAATTTTGAAAATACACACAGAACTCCTTACATAACATATTTACAAACATAATTCATAAAAATAAAAAAAAAATCATACCGGGAAGGAAGAGCTGTACTTTAACGAGGGAGCAGAGGAGAACGGAGGAGCGGAAGGGAAGAGGTTAGAAAGTTTGAAAAACCGCAGGTTTGTTTTTGCTCCTATGTTTGATGAAGTCGAAGCTTGTGACGTGTCACAAGACACCTTCAATCAGAGTACGTGCCCCGTTTTTCGATGAGTTCTCACAAAATCATCGGAATGGGCAAAAAGTTACAAATGCTCGCCGCGACTAGCAACGGAAACAGGTTGGATAAAAGAAGAGCCTTTTAAAGAAAAAAGAAGGTTTATCAAAAAAATTGGGACGTTGAAAGTGAAAGGAAGAGTTGATATTCGTGTGAGATGTCCGCTTGGTCCTTTCCTGTTTTTTTTTTTTGGGCACCCGAGGTTTTTTTTTTGGCATGTTCTAAGTTCCTCCGGGGTAATTATCGGTCTGTACAAACGCTTGCGTGGGAATAAAGTTGTATTTGGAAGGCTTCGTACATATCATGTCCGCAAAGCGTTTCCTTTTGGTACGGACAAGTGGCTCATATCACGACACGCTAGTTGACGTAGGTTAGCGTCACGTGCCAGTTCACGGTGGACAACAAAAAGTACCGTTTCCATACCATAATGTTTTCCCATTTTTCAAGTGTGAACCACGCAAAGAGGATGAGAGAATGGTACTTGGAGTGACTAGAAAAGCTTGATGCATGTCAACTTGTCAAGGATCCATGCATCCTTTACACATTAAATTGAGACAGTGAAACGTCACACTATATCCGCGAAAACAAAGCACAACGTCTACTTTCAAACGAGCGGAAGAACCGCGCGCGACAATTTTAGAATCTACGTTGTTTTCATGATCCACGGCTGCGAGTGTCTTATAGTTGTTCAACGCGGGATTTCAGAATCTGATCGTTCGAGTTGAAGATCCACGGCTGACAATCTTAGGACTACAGACAAGGCACCGTAATAATACTTTATCGGGCTATCGTAACAACCCGGTTAACCCGGAAGCGAAAGCGAACTGAACCGAACTAAACCAGATTCTTCACAGTTCAAAGTTTCAAACTACGCGTAACCAATCCGTACAGAACACCGCCCATCAGTCCATCACCGACGTTAATTGATTTTGTGAATTACTAATAAATCAACGCCCGTTACACGGCATGGACCGCATCCTATATATTGTGTCCGTTGATCGTGCCCGTCGATCATTCTCGTTAATCGTGCCCGTCGATCGTTCCCGTTAATCGCGTCCGTCGATCATTCCCGTTAATCGCGCCCGTCGATCATTCCCGTTAATCGCGCCCGTCGATCATTCCTGCTAGTCGTGCCCGTCGATCATTCCCGTTAATCGCGCCCGTCGATCATTCCCGCTAATCGTGCCCGTCGATCATTCCCGTTAATCGCGCCGGTCGATCATTCCCGTTAGTCGTGCCCGTTACACGCGCATGGACCGTGCTTGAAAATGGAAACGTTTTACTATTGTACTATTCTCGACGTCCGTATGGACATTTGTAAACGCAACCCAAAACAACACAACGCAAAATCTTTATATGTACTTGAAACGGACAGTTAGCCATTTTGAAGTTACCCGTTTAGTGACGTTGGTCGAGGGGACAACGTTACCCGTTCGCTGACGTCGCCCGAGGGACACGCCGTTTATCATGCCCGTTACAAATCAAAACATCTAAGGGTGAGGCTCCATTAGGGAAAAAATGTCGTTGTTTACTAAAAGTTGTACTGTATCGTACAGTGCCGTACCAAAAAAAAATGTTAGAAAAAAAAACCTAATGAATGAGGGATTTTATTTTCCACGTTATTGGGCGTAAACGTGGACCGTCGGATGCATAATTGGATACGCCGTCGTCTGACACTTTCAGTTCGCAACAAATGACCCGGAGTAGGTCAATTCTCAGCGCCTGAATGAATAGCATCGTGCCTCGTGGAAAAGTGAACCAATCCCCACAACGAGCGCGCGACCACGTGTGTACACGTCGCAGGGAGGATGCGATGCCAACAACCGACATCATCCATCTGTGACGCTTCCCCCTTCAAAATTTATGGGTTTGAATTTTTTTTAGGGTTTCGTTGTTTACCGCGCTGCCTCTCTCATTTCAAATGAAATTTCTTTTAATTTCGCAAATTGCCGCTATTCCTTCTCGTTTTACAATGAAATTCCAATTACATCCGTACTTTGCGCGCTTTTTTGCTATCTTTTTAAAAAATTGTTTAAAGTTCACAATTTTACCGCTCCTTTCTCACAATTCGTTTTTCTTAATTTACACACTGGTTCAAATTTGAACCAATAATTTAGAGCGTTTTCTAGGGTTCTAACAGCAGAGGGTAGCATTTCCCACCGATTTATTGGTTTTTATTAATAGGTTGTTTGCCTATATAAAGAGGTGAAGATGGAATCCATTATTCAACCAAACCCCTTTCGTGTTTCAGCCAGGAATGTTACCCCTTCCAATTCCTCTTATGAATTACGTCGTCATCGAAGAAAATGGCCGCAATAATGAGGATAATTTAAACCTTCAAAGAGGACGCAACGACCGTGTGAGCAACAATATAGGTGACGTTTCTCAAACCATCCTCCACTTACACCATGCAACATCTTCATCTTCCTCAATGTGAAGTCTCCTCCTCCTCCTCCTCCTCCTTCTCCTCCTCCTCCTCCTCCTTCTCCTCCTCCTCCTCCTCCTCCTCCTCCTCCTCCTCTTCCTCCTCCCCCTCCTCCCCTTCCTCCTCCTCCTCCAGTTTTTTATTTTTCATCAATTTCTCCTTCTTCTTCAGTTTCTTCTACCTCACTTCAATTTCTTCATCTTCACCTTCTTCTTAAACTACTTCTTCTTCAACTTCTACGTCTTTTTCAAATTTTTCTTCTTCTTTCTTCAATTTCTTCCTATTCTTCTTCTTTTTTATCTTCATTTTTTCTTCAATTTCTTATTCGTCTTAAATTTCTTCTTCTTACTTGTTATTTTTCTCTCTCTTCTTCTTATTGTTCATCTTTCTCAAATACGTTTTTTCTTTTTTAATGTTTTTTTTGTGAAATTGTTTCTACTGTATCTGTATCTTTTTTTGAAGTATCCTTTTTGTTCCAAAATCCTCGTTGTTGTATTCTCGTGTGTTTTGAAGATGGTGGTGTAAAAAACCCACCTTTGGCTGAAAAACAACCTAAAACAACCTAAAACAACGTGAAACCGTGAAAGTGGGGGGAAGGGGCGAAAAGCAAAAGGCGGTGCATCTCCAAAGTCCCCACCGACCGATCACAAATGGACCCCGGATGAAGCGATAAAGCTAATTACATTGAAAGTGGAGGAGATGCGAAGTGAAAAGATGAACGGTCTGCAGGGCATACATCACACATCTGGAGAAAAATGGAAGCTATTTAGTGAACACCTAGAACGACAAGGTGTGTACAAACCCGGTAGGACATGTCAACAAAAATGGGAGAATAAATTTAGGGATTTCAAAAAAGTTAAGGACTGGCAATGTAAGATACCTAAAGGGGCTTTAGATTATTGGTTGATGAAATGGCAATGTAAGATACCTAGAGGGGCTTTAGATTATTGGTTGATGAAATGGATAGTATGACAGATAAAAAACTACCTAGAAGTTTTGATAAGAGGTTTTTTTCCATTATGAGTGAGGGAACAATCAAGAACGAAAACATACAACCTACACATGCGAGGGACACCTTCGTGCGTAATCAACAAAGGTCACGTAGTCTTGAGGAGACACCACCCGACACACAATCAAGCGATAACATATTCTCTAATAGTTCGAGAAAACGTCGTAGAATTGAGAAGAAATCAACCACTGCACGATCGTTAGAAGTCAAAGAATTTCGACAAATCGCTATAGATATTCATGATGACTGTCAAGGAAACAAACAACACCATCGACAAGTTCAAGGACATGCTCGCTGCAAATTGGGAAAAGACGGAACAAGGAAAACTCCGTTTAATCGATGTTGTGTGCAAACTAGCTTGTCAAGGAAACAAACAACACCATCGACAAGTTCAATGACATGCTCGCTGCAAACTGGGAAAAGACGGAACAAGGAAGACCCCGTTTAATCGATGCCGTGTGCAAACTCGCAGAGCGAGGGGAACGTAGCGACTCATTCAACTAAAGATAAAAACTGTGAGGTACACGTGTTTATTCAAATTTTGGCATTTTATCTGGATTCTTCTCCGTACTTATTTCTTCGTGTGAGCTAGTATTTTTTAATTTAATGTGTTGACTTTCCTCCTTGTTGTCATCTTCTCCTCCACAATTGTTGCTTACTGCTACTTCGCTAGGAAGACAGCTGGCTGACAACTACTGTTGGGCAAAGTGTTGTTGACAACTACTGCTGGGCAGCCTGTTGTTGACAACAGCTCCTGGGCAGAGTGTTGTTGACAACTGTTGCTGGGTAGACTGTTGCTGCTAACTGGTGTTGGGCAGCCTGTTGTGACAACTGCTGTTGGGCAGACTGTTGCTGCTCTTGGGCAGACAGCTATTGCCAGCTGGGCAGACAGTTGGTGACAGTTGGCCAGCCCTGCTGCTGGGCAGACAGTTGCTGACAGCTGGCCAGACCTGCTGCTGCTGGGCAAGACAGCTGCTGATGTTGTGCAAACAGCCTTTGTTTCTGGGCCGACAGCTACTACAATTGCTACTGCAACTGTAGCTGCTGATGTTGTGCAGACAGCCTTTGTTTCTGGGCAGACAGCTACTACAATTGCTGCTGCAACTGTTCAGCTAGTTCACGTGATGCTACTGGTGTCTCAACTGGTGCTACTGGTGCAGTTGTTGGGACAGCTGTTGCCGTTCGCAGCTGTCTCAGCTAGAGCTGCTATTGGTGTTGAGGTGTTTGGATAGATTTTAAAAATATAATACATTCTTTAAAAAAAAAATTGTTGTTATGAATTTTGATTTATCAAAAGATGTCCGATTTACATTCTGAGACTGCGCTGCTACGGTTGATATGAATCAAGTCAACGTACGAAATTCATGAGGGAATAATTAAGTGACTTGCTGACAGATATTTTGCAACAGCCGGATGGACGTACCCAGGCAATTGTCACTAAGCCAGACGACAAGTATTTGAACAAATCACCTGTATAGGATTCTCAGTAATATTGATTGTACAGTGATAGATTAGTTTTAGTGTGAGTAGGAGCACTTAGACCTTGAGTGAAGAGTATAAGACTTAGGACGTAGAACATTTTATTTATCCAGACTTCCAGACTGTGTAATCTGCAAACTGTTTTTGGGAAACTTATGAGTTGCATATCTTGGTGTATGTTCGATCAATTGTGCTGAAACTTTAAGAGTTGTTAGACTTTGTGATACACTATACTGTGGTATTGTTTGAAGCAGTTTGGAACTTTGTGTCAACTTTATTGAGCTGTAGAAAACAGCTGTTTGAAAGGATTATTCGTAAGCTTCTGTGGTGAATTATGTCTACTTCTACTACTATTGCTGCTGCTCCACCTACTCCAGTGGTCGTAGAAAAACACAATAGAGAACTTGTAAATCAATACACGTGGACTATAAACACGTGCGACGAAGAAAAAATATTTTTTTTCACACGTCCCCAAAGTCACGTGCCGTTGGACAAGGTGACCGTAAAATCTTTGCTGAAAAAAAGAACCGTTTTTTCTTGAAAGTCAGAAGAGTGAAGGGGGTCTCTAAGGTAAATTGACACTGTTCACAAGCGAAGTACACATGCGTATGCACGAAGGATACGCAACTACGGATTTTCAGACGAAAATGGTCAGTTTTCTAAATCTTTGACAATTTTAGAGATTTGATCGTCAACCTACGTGGAACCACTACAATCGAAATACGTATGAAAACTTGTTTAGAGACGCTACGCGATTTAATCGAGGGCCTGTGTATTTCATAAATATTGTTGTCCATAATATTTCAAAGACCTCGTGATGTAACCATACCCTAAGGGTAACCTTCCATCAGGCAGTAATCGTACGGTCATGCGTACTGGCACTTATATTTTTAACACCTTTCCATCACGTCGTGCCATTGAAGCAAAAATTGCTTACGTGTTAGGTTGCGATTCGTACCACGTAGGATCCTGTTGAGCCGCCCGGGATTATTGAAAGATTTGAAATGTACAAAATCTCAACCGCGTATCTCTACTGGCGGACGCAAATTAAAATATTTAGTAGCGGCACGCTAATGTACAATCTGTACGTCATTGTAGTTTTCGTTGTAACAACGGTCGTGAAAACCATTGCAAAATGAAAATTTGTACAAATGTCCACGAATGTACAATTAGAAAATTCATGTATTATCGTTGTACCAACGGAGGCGTGACAAGATGTCCTACATCTAAGATTTTGTCGTTGAACATGGTGACTTTGATGTTAGAAGGTACACGCCATTTGCCACATGTAAATTTTTAACTTCACGTCAGTTGTGGATCGACTTTGACTTTACAAGTGGACGAATACACGCGTCCAGTAAGCGCAAAGTGTCCCTATGAGGACAGTCAGAGGAGACTCGCCAAGTACTGGATAGAAGGGGCGTTTGCGTCGAAAATTCAGAATCGGACAGTGGAAAATTTCGCCAAAAAGTCTAGAGAATCTTAACGAGTTTATGGTAAACATCTTTTGTAAAAAAACAAAAAAGCAGTACACTTAGTACGGAAAGTTACTTTCTCTAGTAAAGAACCCCACTTTTCGCCTGATGGAAGGCCACCCTAAGGCCGCTTCTCCATCAGGCGCCGACATTAATCGTACAAAAACGTTTACCGATACTAATATTTCGTTCACCTCTCCATCAGTTCGTGTCAACAATGGAATCTATCGCTTATGTGCTTTATTTCGATTGGTGCACGTATGTTCCTCTTCTGACGGCGAACTTAGTCAAAGATTCCAAAAGAAAAATATCTGAACTTGTATCTGTACAGCCAGCCGCAAAATTATATTACATGTGTTTACAATTTGTATGTTTGTGTTTTGTTCATTTTGTCGTTGTTTTGTCATTCGTGCTTCGTCGTGGCGCCGCAAATTCTTGATGTCAACGGATGGTGGAGGAAGCGTCACGACACATTCTTCGACAAACATTTTCTCGTTGTTTTCGTTGGATTTGATTCCCGCTTGTCCGAAGGTGCGTGCCAAATGTCCGAAGGCGTGTGGTTCATACGTGACCTCTCCACGCGTAAACATTTTACACTTCCGGTGATTAGCTAGTGTCCTCCCTGAGGAGAGTAGCCAATCAGACGGACTGACCTTTCGCTTCAAAAATTAATAATCGGACGGTCGACGTTGTCGCCCAAAAGTTTAGAGAATCTTGACGAATCCTCAGTAATCATGTTTTATGAAAAAAAAAAAACAGTACGGAAATGAGCTGGATATGTACGTAAATGTACCTTTTCCAGTAAACAACCCCACTTTTCGCCTGATGGAGGTTCACCCTGAATGAGGGATTTCATTCTCCACGTTTATGGGCGTAAACGTGGACCGTCGGATGCACAATCGTATAGGCCATCGTCTAACTCTTTCAATTCGCAACAAATGACCCGGAGTAGGTCAATTCTCAACGCTTGAACGAATAGCATCATGCCTCGTGGAAAAGTGAACTAATTTCCACGACGAACGCGCGACCTGGTGGGCAAACGTCGCATATTATGCCTTCTACCAGGGAGGATGCGATGTCACCCACCGAAAACGTCGTAGAATTGAGAAGGAGGCAACCACTGCACGATCGTTAGAAGTGAAAGAATTTCAACAAATCGTCGTTGTAGATATTCATGATGACTGTCAAGGAAACAAACAACACCATCGACAAGTTCAAGGACATGCTCGCTGCAAATTGGGAAAAGACGGAACAAGGAAAACTCCGTTTAATCGATGTTGTGTGCAAACTAGCTTGTCAAGGAAACAAACAACACCATCGACAAGTTCAATGACATGCTCGCTGCAAACTGGGAAAAGACGGAACAAGGAAGACCCCGTTTAATCGATGCCGTGTGCAAACTCGCAGAGCGAGGGGAACGTAGCGACTCATTCAACTAAAGATAAAAACTGTGAGGTACACGTGTTTATTCAAATTTTGGCATTTTATCTGGATTCTTCTCCGTACTTATTTCTTCGTGTGAGCTAGTATTTTTTAATTTAATGTGTTGACTTTCCTCCTTGTTGTCATCTTCTCCTCCACAATTGTTGCTTACTGCTACTTCGCTAGGAAGACAGCTGGCTGACAACTACTGTTGGGCAAAGTGTTGTTGACAACTACTGCTGGGCAGCCTGTTGTTGACAACAGCTCCTGGGCAGAGTGTTGTTGACAACTGTTGCTGGGTAGACTGTTGCTGCTAACTGGTGTTGGGCAGCCTGTTGTTGACAACTGCTGTTGGGCAGACTGTTGCTGCTCTTGGGCAGACAGCTATTGCCAGCTGGGCAGACAGTTGGTGACAGTTGGCCAGCCCTGCTGCTGGGCAGACAGTTGCTGACAGCTGGCCAGACCTGCTGCTGCTGGGCAGACAGCTGCTGATGTTGTGCAAACAGCCTTTGTTTCTGGGCCGACAGCTACTACAATTGCTACTGCAACTGTAGCTGCTGATGTTGTGCAGACAGCCTTTGTTTCTGGGCAGACAGCTACTACAATTGCTGCTGCAACTGTTCAGCTAGTTCACGTGATGCTACTGGTGTCTCAACTGGTGCTACTGGTGCAGTTGTTGGACAGCTGTTGCCGTTCAGCTGTCTCAGCTAGAGCTGCTATTGGTGTTGAGGTGTTTGGATAGATTTTAAAAATATAATACATTCTTTAAAAAAAAAATTGTTGTTATGAATTTTGATTTATCAAAAGATGTCCGATTTACATTCTGAACTGTAGAACTTAGATTTAAAACATTAGAAATATGAAATTAGATGATAATGCTAATATTTGCATTCAAAAAGTAAACATTGGCATTGGAAATTGTATTTTGCAAAAAATCTAAAAAATTGAAAAAAAATACGCACATTAGACGCTAGAAATGGAACATTGAGGATGTATAAACATATATTTGTTTTAAGTGTAAAGTGTACAGGATAAAAAATGGAATGAAGAATTTTATTATTAGGGTACAAACTTGAGGAGAAACCCGTTTATGACAAGTATATTAGTTCATTTTTAATGAATGATTTTTAACAACTTTGTTTGTTTAATTTATATATTTAACCCATAAGAGTTGGTTTGGAACTCTTTTATTAACAGTTAATGATTTCAAAATGAGGACTTAAATGAAGTTCTTTTATGTTAAAAATGTTATCATTTGTTAGACTATATTGTGAAGGATTCAGTTATATCCGAGTTTAAAACAGAATTTTACATGGCTCAATCTATAAATTTAGAAAATAGGGTTTCCACCTGAGATATGAAAATACTAATTCAATTCAGGACATTAGAAAGAGAGAGCATGAGAGAGGCTACGGTTTTTTTGCATAATTTGATTATATTGATTAAATTTCAAACTCGCAGTGCGAGAACATGGATACAAAAAGGAGAGCCCTACATTAATGCTATTGGAAAAAGAGAAACATGTATACTTGCTATGTATTTTTTAAATATAAAGTAAGCTCGGAAAACATTACTATCATTGCAACAGATATATCCTTATGCTAAAAAATCGCAAACTAATTTATTCTTGGAAATATTATTGATTCAAGTAACGCATGTAAAACTGCTTCTTCCATATCATGTTGAACAGTACAAAATATAACCTAAAGCAACAAGGGAAAAACCCGATCCTAACACAAGTCACGCCTACAAATTAAGCCCATATCAAAGTGTTTCACAGAAGTGTTTGATTGCCACACTATTCATGAGATACGGTTTTCTTGCATAATTTGATTAAATTGATTAAATTTCAAACTCGCAGTGCGAGTACATGGATACAAAAATGACAGCCCTACATTGATACTATTGGAAAAAAAAAACATGTATACTTGCTATGTATTCTTTAAATATAAAGTGTAAGCCCGGAAAACATTACTAACATTGCAACAGATATATCCTTATGCTAAGAAATCGCAAACTAATTTATTCTTGTAAATATTATTGATTCAAGTAATGCATGTAAAACGGCTTCTTCCCTATCATGTTGAACACAATAAAATATAACCTAAAGCAACAAGGAAAAAACCCAATCCTAACACAAGTCACGCCTACAAATTAAGCCCATATCAAAGTGCTTCACAGAAGTGTTTGATTGCCACACTATTCATGAGAATGGTTCTTGACAAGCTCGTATATTATGATGCTAAAATTGCACCAATTAGCGGACCACCCATACAGTAATGGAGATGCAAATTCACAATGCAACATATACCTCCTCGTCCCTAGAGGAACAAGAAATACGAAGAAACAAAAATAAATGAAACATGAAAAACGTGGTCAGAATTCCCCTTTGTAAGTAAAACATTGTACGGCTCAAACTTCAAAAAAATACGAAACTAAAAAAATCCACGGTATTTTAGTCACCATTTAAGTCTACTCACAATTTAAGTCTACTGAAAAGGAAACAAACATAACAAACTACATTAATGTGGCATTGATATAATATTATATTATATTCTATTTGTATAATACTAGATTATTACATTATGTTATATTATTAAGTATTAATGCATTATAAAACAAAATTATGAAATATTGTTACATATACATTATACTACATTAGGTTACTGTGACACCTCTTTATATTGTTTTAAATTATGTTATAATACATTATTGTATTACAGTATATAATACAATGACATAAATATGTATTGTATATTACATAGTATATATTTTAGATATTTACATATTGTATTATTATGTATAACATATAAAGATAGACAGAGGAAGATAGAGAGACACAAGGGGAGATAAACACAAAGGGAGACAGAGGGAGCGAAAGAAAGCCACAGGGAAAGAAGACAGTGGAAGTCAGAGGGAAAGTTGTTACCGAGAAAAAAACTGCTTCGATTCCCTTTCAACCTTACAAGAATTAGTTTTATCGTTTATTAGGTCAAAGTAAATAAATAAATTTAGCTTTTTGACCAGATCTACTTTCCACAACCAGATTACAATTACGGAATTGAGAAAGGCCAAATTGCGCATACTGATACAATTCAGTATTTTTTAGCTTTTTTATTTATAAAAAACATTATATTTCCAGAAAATTACGTAGTATTATTAGTAATAGAGCAAATAGCAAACATCATAGTACACTATAATAAACAACCAAAAAAAAGTTGAAACCCAAAACCAAAAAAGATTTGAAACCCAATTTTCAGTTAATTAAAGGGAGACAACGAGGGACAGAGCTAGACTGAGGAAGCAAGAGGGAGGCACAAGGAGACAAAAGGGAAAGAGTGAGACAAAGAGAGGGAGACAAAGACATGGTATTCAAATTCCATTAGGAATACGAGGGCAAACGAGCATGGGAATAAAAAAGGGGGGTAGGAAAGAGACTCACCATTTAATCAACTAATGACAATTGTTAATTTAGTACATGCCTCCCAAAAATATCTTTAGCCAAATCATCCCGTAGTGCCTTCCCTTCCTCATCGAAGTATGCATCTCTCTCTTCTCCACCGAGATTCAATTCCTCCTCGTTTGGGGGGGTTGTGGGTGGAGAATCCTCATCTAGGTAGTTTATGTTCTCCTCTAACAACAAATTATGTAAATTACATACCGTGATAATCATGTCCACTAACCGCTCTGTATTTGGTAAAATTATTTTTCGACTAATGATTAGCCACTGTTTTTTTATAATTCCGAACACTCTCTCCGCACACATACGTCTACTACTGTGAAAATAGTTGAACGACTTTTGTGGTTCCTCTAAGTTTGACCCAGGGTACGATGTTATTACGTGCTTACTTAAAGGATATCCCGCGTCCCTCAAAAGGAAAGGTGGCACATCTACCAAACCGACATCAACCGACGGCCCATGCAATCCCCCTCCAAACAAGATAGCATTTCCTATTCCAGAATTTCTAAAGACTCTAGAGTCGTGTACACTGCCCGCCCATCCTACACATGCATCGAGTATCCGAGTGTTCCGAGCCACCACGGCCTACAAGATAGTAGAGTAGTTTCTCTCCCTATCGTACCAATCCGACAGACGCATATGAGCCCCTAACCCTATACTTATATGAGTGGCATTGATGGCCCAGCAGCAGTTGGGAAATTAAACTTATAGTCTTTAAAAGCTGATATTCGTTGACTAAATCTCCTTCCAGTTGGCCATTTTATCAACCTTGGAGTCAAGATATCCCACACGGCCCGACAAAATATTGCTTATTTGTTGGAGATAGTCATTCTACCCACACCAAAAAGATCCCTACTGAAGTAGCGGTATTTCTTGTGGCGAGACGATAAAAGACCATCTCAATTTGCCGCATTACAGCAAGCTTCCTATTAGGGATGTTTGCAAAACACGGTGCAAGGTCAGTTTCCATTCGCTGCCCTATTTCTTCATCCAAATAATGTACTAGGTGTTTGGGAAGGCGAAAAAGTTCCCTATACCTCTCATTATCATACTCATGAAGGAGTGTCATGGAGATATGTAAGCTTCGAGGTCGAATATAGTACTCTCCCTTGGACCTCCGTCGTTTAGGTCTGCAAAGCAACATACTAAAACCCTCGACATAATTTATGAAGGTTTGTGAAGCTGCCATGATGTTCCTTTGAACAAGGAACATCATGATGGTTAAAATGACAATTTCTTCTTCTGGTTGCTCACCCTCATCGTCATTAAGGTGGATAAATATGACCAACAACAGTTCCATTTTGAAGAAATCAGAGGAGAATGAAGACAAGGGTGGCTGTTGCGTAGGTTTTAGGTCAAAGATGGGCGTTTAGGAGAGAGCCATGGTAATGTTTTAGAGAAGGTTGTGTTCCCCATTTCAAGTCCGTACATTTCGTACATTACGTACGACGTCTTTTTTACACCTAGTACTACAAATTTTGCGTTATCAACTTGCTGCCAAAGATTCTATATGGATTGGCGCGATCTGAATAGATCTTACGTGGAGCCAACTAACATGCGTCACGCAAAAAAAATGTCGGTTACTGACCCGACATAATGGAACGGTCGCTTCAGTAAACAAAATTTTGACGTTTATAGAGACCGCCTAATAGAACAACACTCTAAATACTACCGTATTGTACCCTTCTGGACGTCCGTACCACCCAAAACAACACAGCGATTGATTCAAAATCAAGCAAAAAATTAACGGCACGACATCGTACTGCTTGAAAAGGACGGTTAGCTTTTGAACTGAGCATTCAATGATCGGACGGTCAAGAACGAAGGATAAATGGCGGAATATTAATTACTGCAGCTGGCAGCTTTATATATATTCATTTACAGGATAGAGCAGCCAAGATCTGACGGTCAAAAACGATTTTTGAGGGGGTACTTTGGAAGCCGATCGCTGACGTCGGCCGAGGGACAAAGCTACCCGGTTGTTGACGTCACTCGGGGGACACGCTGTTTACGGG
Source organism: Zygnema cylindricum (assembly GCA_037447655.1). Lineage (NCBI taxonomy): Eukaryota > Viridiplantae > Streptophyta > Zygnematophyceae > Zygnematales > Zygnemataceae > Zygnema > Zygnema cylindricum. The sequence goes on along the minus strand of JBBHKE010000243.1, from coordinate 4,239 downwards.
TGCAGACGAACAGAAAGTCGGCCTATTTAAAGGTTTTCAAACGGACGACCAAAGGTCTATAATTTGTATAAAGATAACCGTTTAGTAGGTTTTTACAACAAATTATGCTGGACATTGTGTCTAATTGCATACCACTTAACTAAATACTGTAGTGTTGTGTATCGGTGGGGTTTTGCCGATAACCGATATGTTTATTGTTTGCTTTGCCCATAATTGGTATATTGGCACGGTATTTCAGTACTTGTGTCTTCGCGTTATAAAACCGATAATATCGGTATTTTATCGCGATAACAACGTTATCGACGATAACTTTACGGTTTTTTCGGATAATTATAAGTTAATTGTCCGTACTACACTCCGTTATACAGATTACGGAATAGATTGTCATACATGGCATGCCACGGGGTGAAAGATATAAAACTATATATTATAAAGTACTATAATATAACGTACTATCTTTTTTTCTTTTTATCGTCGATAAGGAATTTTCTGGACTTGGAGCGATATATCGAGAGCCCTCACCGTTCGATAACCGATAACTATCGGTATCGGTTTTATCATGATATTTTTCTTGTCGATACACAACATTACTAAATACTATTGTCAACAGTAGAGTGCAATACACCATGAACCGCTACTACACCACTAATAGCTATTAGTGTTACAATAAAATAGCGTAAACGAGAATGTTGTCCAAATAACGATAATTTGTGATTTTTTGTCCAAAGAAAAATTAATATTAACACCAATTTGGCACTAAAGCCAATTTGTGTGTTGACTTCGTAGCGTGTACGTTGAGCTGCCATCAATAATATTTCAAGTGCAAATGTACTACACCGCGAATTGTTATTAGTGTCAAAGTTTAAATAGCGTAAGAAAAAAATTAGTGTTATTGATTTTAATTTAGTGCGAGAGACGTGGCGGATTATGGTCCACTTCCTTAAATAGCGTTGCTAATTTGTTTTCGAAAATCATGTATCCTATTTGAGGAAAAAAATCAAAATTTTAAGATCCCAAATTAGTGACTTTGACACTAATAACGATTCGCAGTGTATCTGCGCGCAGCAAAAATCGTCTCTGCGATTAGCAATTCCCTTATAAGAAATGCGTGTGAAACGCGTTTAGTACGGTACGTCCAGCGCCCGCGTATTGATCTCGCCCCCCGAAAGCTTCCCCGAAGCCTACGCGGTCTGCTTTTGGGCGACTGGCAGCAGAATAAGATACAATCATACAATGTTATTGTGCCGTGGCTGCCACGAGAAGTCCGTACAGACGTGCTCCACACCTTTTCCATTTACCACTTTTTGAACTGCCGGCCACTCGCCGCGAATGTGGCCCCACCAAAGCTGTCGGTCGCCTCTCGCTAAAATTAATTCTATTTTAATGTTAATAACGTTAATTTATGATTTTGGGCCGAAAAAAGTCGCAACCTTATTTGTGTTAACATTAATAACGATTAATGGTGTACTATTAATAACACTAACTTGACGTCCCTAAATTTTGACCCTCAAACCCAAAACAAAAATGCTAGCTAAATTCTTGTTTAGTTCAATATAGGAATGTTTAATCAGTGTCAACTAAAATAATTTGGGCATTTATTGAATAATGTAGTGCATGAAATGTGTCTGTACGTACTCTACATGCTATTTAAAACGTGAAAAAAAAATGAAATGTATGATACATTGATCTGATTTGTAGACACCTTAGTAGATTGTGGTTGTGAGTAGGCGAGTCCGAGGAATAACACGTACTGTTGAGTGTACGTGCCGTACACTTATCTATACGGTCCGTACAGTTATTGATATCGGTATTATCGCCGATAAACAACCGATATTATAGGTTAATTATCCGCGATAACACCGATGTCGATATGCGTACCATTAAATCGATTATCGGCAACCAAAAAAAAGACCCATATCGGTTATTGACAAATCCTTGCCGTTTCAAATCACTAACCTCAATACTATCCAACATTATTGTACTTTGTACTTTTGGTATCGTGGAAGGTATAAGGGAGATTTACCACTAATTTTGTACTTATTCGGGTACGAGAAGTCGCGAGATATCGAGTTTCGGTTAAATATTTTTTCCATAAAAGCGTTTCGGGTAACGGTTAATCATTTCGGAGCATGACATAACCCGGTCAGGCGTCGGGTACTCAGATTTAAAAAAAAAAAAAACGGTCGGTTTTCGGTTATCGAATATTTTGACTTTTGCCACCTCCGGTGTTGGGGGCTCAGATTTTTAAAAATAAAAATTTGTCAATTTCGGGTTTCTAAAAATTTGACTTTTGCAACATCTGCCGTGAGCTATGCAACATTGCGATACGAAAAATACAGTGCTCGATACGCTGTACGATGTGTATCGTATATCTACAGTACACTGCAAATCGTAATTAGAGTTATGTACGCTAATTCCGTCACCCAAATTGTGACTTTATCACTATAAATATAATACATTGTTCTAAATTATGCAAGTTATTTAAGGTACATCGCGAATCGCTATTAGCGTATCGAACGCTAATTTGGTCCCGCTTTTTTTTTCCAAATTCTTAAATAGTATAAATTGTTATGTTTTGTCCTTTACGCCATTTATGGTTTTTTGTCTAATTAGCGTAAAAACGAAAGTACGTTGTCATTTAAATAGTGTGGTGTACGATAAGTGTAAGAATGTGCAAAATTGTATATTTTTAAGTGAAAAACTATAATTAATGAGTTTTAGTAACCGCGGACGCATGAGATTATGCGCTCTAAAAAAGGGATGAAATCGGGCTGTCAAATATCACGTTCCCACATATTTGTCCAACAACCACGTTTCGACTGTGTGAACGTACGATTTGTGTACGAATTGTACTTAAGTTAAAAAGTAGAAATAATGATATAGTACAGACTGTTTTGATGTAACTGCGTTTTATTAACAAACCGCGTAATGCAAACGTCATAATGACGTGAAACTGTACTTTTTTTCAGATTTTGTACTTGTATTTGATTTACAGTGTGGCCCAAATTAGAGTTATTGATAAATTAGAGTAAATTTCCTTTTTGAAAAAGTTTTATCACACAAATTAGAGTTCATAACTCTAATTATTGTTTTTACTTTTTTTACTCAAATTTTTTCTTTACTCTAATTACGATTCGTGGTGTACAGTACACCGCGAATCGTAATTGGAGTTATATACGCTAATTTCGTCACCCCAAATTTTGATTATCACCATAAACACAGTACATTATTTAAGGTACTTTTTGAATGAGCGTTAATAACTCTAATACATTGCCGTTTTAAATAGTGTGGCGTACGGTCGGTGTGTGACCGTGCAAAATTGTACTTTATTAAGTAAAAAAGTACAAATAATGATTTTATACAGGCCGTTATCATGTAACTGCGTTTTAGCAAACCGCGTAGTGTAAACGTCATAATGACGTGAAACTGCACGTTTTGTCAGATTTTGTACATGTACCTAATTTACAGTAGGTATATTCAGCGCCTAAATTAACGCCCAAATTAGAGTTATTGATAAATTAGAGTAATTTTTAATTTTGAAAAGGGTTGATTACCCAAAATAAATTTATTAACTCTAGTAATTGTTTTTCGTTTTTTTCCTCTAAAGGTGGCGTTCCATCAGGAAATCCTGTAATATTACGAACAACATTACATAATGCTACACTTTGAACGCTGTTCTCTCGCGCAGAGCCTGTAATCCACGTGCTCAGAAATGAATGGAACCACGTAAAATAAGATCGTATATAAAGAATCGTCAAGTATTTTTTACACAGACCAACTTCAACTCGAAATCGTCATTTGCATACCATGTACGTGCGGACCAGGGCATCGTATCACACACAATTTGTACTCTTTGCAAACGCTTTCTGATGCCAGCTCATTATTTTTAGGGTTTCTGCTTTTTCGCGTGACGAATGAGCGCCTCCACAAATAGTGTGACGAATGGCCGGTAACAAAAATAGCGCGACGAAAGCTCGTTACGAGATCACTTTCGTGATTTTCGTATAATTTTTGAATGCATATATCATGTGCGAAATTTTTCGATTTCCGTTAGTTGCCGACGTGACACGTACATTCATTATCCAACGTGTCGCGGCTGACATTTACAGAAGCTTTCGAAGCGAATGCGCCGCGATAAAACATCCAACGGTCATTGTTACCTCCAAGACCTTTGGAGAATATTGGCAAGATTTTCTGTAATGTTGTTCGATTATAAAAGCAAAATAAGAGGTACGGCGT
>JBBHKE010000241.1:73920-105533 GCA_037447655.1 Zygnema cylindricum | reverse complement strand
GAGGTAGGAACCTTGATGGATCGGTTAAAATTAAAGGAATGGATAGAATGGGTGATAAAGGAATTTGTAATGTAGATTTGTAAAGTTTGTCGAACTCACGAGTGCCAATAGTAAAACTAGGCTCCTCAAAGAACCCCGACAAGGTTAAGTTGTCAAGTAGGATTTCCTTTGCGGAGAAAGATTGGGAAAGCTCTTCTCCGATTGAGTTACTCGTGTAGGTTGGGAGGCCGTGGCTGAATGTACCATTGTAGCCAACGGTGTGCGTGGTGAAATAAGGGATAGGCAAACCTTTTTGTTCCTGAAAATATATCGGTCGGTACGAGAAGGTTTGATCATGCATTTCCACTCTGCCACTGACTTCAAAGATAAAGTCTTGTCCCACTAAACATTCATAATTGTTGCACTTGGTTATAAGCACACGCACAGAAATTTTGACAGACTTACGTACGGTTTTGTTTTGGAATTATTTAAAATACAAAAATATTTGAGATATAAACCTCTTAACCACCTATTTCCTCCAAATTTGCCATATCTATACCATTATCTTTCCCCTCTAAACCCCCCACAATCTCTAACAGCTGTGACACACAATGCCGTTATTCCTCCTTTTATTCAATGAACCCCTTTTGACCTTCTCCGACTCCAAAATATATAATGGAAATATTGCTCACCATATCGTCAATTCTGTCGTTGAAACAATCTGATATGCCAAAAGGTGTACTTTTCTCTCTCAAATCACACCTCACGTTGGCTTATCAATAACGGTGCCAGTCGTCAACCCTCGCTAAGGTTTGATTGGTTTACTCACCTTTGTCCTAAAGTTGTCCTAAGATATGCCAATTCTTATTGGCCATTCACTCTAATAACGTGAGCATCCCTAATGCGTCATTCATATTCGCAACGTACATAATCTACCAAGTCTAGCTTGAAATATCTTTTTGTTAATGTTGCAACCTTTGAAGGCCCAAAAGTTTAATTTGATGATAGAGTAAATTTTATTAATGAAAATGACAAAACCACTGTCTATTTTGTCTTTCCACTTTGGCATTACGATACAATCACTTAAATGATGATAAATTGTCTACTTTGCCAAATCTTATAATCGGACTAAATTCATTTTCCATGAAATCTTTAAATTTTTCATCAACGTTTTTCTTCAAGGTCACGAGTTTCAAAACTTAGGTTAGAATATTTATGTTCACTTATAGTGCTTTGACCACTAGCCTCCAAGTCATGAATTGTTTCCAGGACATTTGAGGATAAACCGAGTGGACCCATGCGCGGCTCCACTCCATTTACCGAGCTGTAGTCACAAATAAACATCTCTAATGCAAACAGATTGAGCACACATACAACAAAATGAATATGCAAATAGATGAAAGGAAAGTATTAAGTCCGCATTAAGACACCGAGGCATATAAATAGATGAAGCATCTTACTGTTTATATATTCTTTCAAGAACAATATTACTTCTACGTAATATGACAAAACTTCATCCAATGGAAAAATCTTCTTTGTACAACTAGAAATGCTATAGAACACAAATAATAGGATTAACCGAACCCAAACAAAAACAAACGTGAAATAAAAAAAAAAAACAATCCAAAATAAAACCGACACAAAAAGACCAACTACCACCCACAAGTCGATTCAAAGGCTTTCTACGGAATAACACGTTGGAATTTTAAAATTCCCGATTAAAATCTTTGCTCTTTTTCAAATGGTTTCCCATATTCTAAGTCTAAACTTTTGACCTAAGCTCCCAATAGGAGGAATAAGTCACGAGGAGGTCGAAATTAAGGACGAGGAGAGGGAGGATGGAGACGAGGAGACGAGAAGTGTGGAGGAGGAGAGGGACGTCGACGTGGACGAGCAGGAGGAGGGGAGGAATGGGGAGGTGGTGGTTTTTGCAGCACTACAAAACCATGCGAGAATTATCAATAACACAGTTTCGTGCCCCATAACCAACAATGACTTTTAGTAAGTTGACTTCACGGACGTTAAGAATATATGGAAGGGGTATATAGTATGGAGGTAATGGACAATTTAATGATTTGAACTTTATATTTTTTATAATAAAGTGGTTGGGGTGAAAGGGTGATATAAAAAGAAAAAGTCATAAGTGGAGAAAGTGGTTTTGAAAAGTTGAAGGGAGGGAAGAAAAAGCTGCCGATAAAAAGTTGAAGGGAGATATGAGAGAATATGCTTGGGCTTTCTACGCAGGGGTAGAGAGAGAGGTGCAAGGAGAATGGCTTGATGTAAAAAAGATAAAAATTGTACAGATATTTTTTCATATTTGTAAATAGACTCCTTTTTTCGTCCTTTTTTAATAATAAAGATCGACATTTCCTTTCGACCCAATTGCTACATATTTTAAGCATGTAAACCTCTTCATGTAACGTTCGAAGAAGTTTCCTTAAATTAATGTTATATTTAGACAGTATCACCTTAGTATGCTTTTATTCAGGTGAGTTGTCATAAAGTATAGATTTAACATCAAACTACAAACAAATCAATGTAATAAAAAGCACACAAGTTTTTTTGTTAACTGCAATTAAAAAGAAAAATGCTTGGGTGTTTTATGAACATTACATAAAAGTATTCTTACACAAACTGTGAATTTGTAAAAACCGAGGTAAAATAGAAGTTGAACACCAATACCGTACTGCAAACAAAAAATGTACCAAAAGACAACTTGCAAATGTACGTTTCAATAATTAACGACTAAATAAACAATATGCAGTTGTGGGGGGAATTTTTTTTTAACCAAGTTTAAAACCTTTGTTTGCAAATCTCGTAAATTGGTAAGTCTGAGTTAGATAAAAGTACGTTTTCAGTTCATGTTACCATCTTACCAAATACAACTGCATCGCGTACTAACTTGTTGTTAGGAATTTTTTACTTATAGTTGTGTTTTTGAAAAAATATATTAGCTTGGAGGAAGAAAATCGTGAAAGGAATCATGTCATAATTTGTTGAAACTCATCATTAGTTCAAGTTATTGCCACTGGTTTGCAGTTGATCTAGTTTTTTGTTTTACATTATTAAAACCTTAATTGACTTTAAAGATGCTACCATGAATACTGGATTGTTAAATAGTAAGCATGAGGTTTGAAAAATAAAAACAGGAATTCCTTTTTTAGACATTCTAGAGTGCGTCTTGACAAAAGAGAACATACATTTGCAAATGAACTTGTTGGCCTTATTGCTGTAACCTTTGTTGCATGCACATCTACGTGATATCCCGGTCGTGCTGTTGGAGCAAATACCGCCTCCCCCGCAAGGTCCTCCGGGTTGGGTCGCATCGCAAAATGCTTTACAATCGTATTTATTTCGTTGACTGTTGGATCCGCATCTAGATGGGAGCTTTGAGCCAAACAGGCAATTGTCTGCCATCTCTACACAAGATGGGAGTTTATTGACTGTGATAATGGGGCCGATAAAATAGTTGTTCGAAATATCGCTGTAATTTGCTCCATCATTGTCAAACAAAGAAACGTGGTAAGCATTAGGAAGTATGACAGCACTTCTAAAACAAATGTGCATAAAGGCACGAACCTTTAAGCATGTTAATAAGATTATAAAAAAGAACCATAAACTAAACCCAGTTTTTATACCTTTGAAAAAATATCTTCAATTGAAGTTATTATTTGCCACCAGTGATTGATGGAAACTATAATAGGAATATAGAAAAGTTTTTGAGTTTTCGTGGACGTGTTGTAAGGCTTATCTAACAATTAAAAACTGTTAATTCGCTGCATGGATAACTTGAAGACACCCTAATAAAGCTTGAAGACACCCTAATAAAGCTTGAAGACACCCTGATAGAACTTGAAGACACCCTAATAAAACTTGAAGACTATCTCCCTGTCTTCCTTTCCCAATCCCTCTCTACCTCCTTTCAACTCCCTTTGCCCCTCTCCCTCTCTCCCGCTTTCCTTCTCCCCTCTTGCCCACTCTCCCTCCCCCCCTCCCCTTACCCCCTTTTCCCATTTTTTACCGTTGCCCCTCTCTATCACCCTCTCCTCGTCCTCCACCTCCCTCCCACTTTCTTTTGATAAGTAACCCGACCATAGGGTCATGTGTCTTACAAATCATATAGGGACGTCAATTGACCGATGGACGATGGAATACCTCCACTTAAATGGTTGGAAGAAAGAAATCTGTGGTAGTAGGCATCCAAAAAACCAATAAATGAAAATTGGTCAGGAAAAAATATCAAAGGACGAAAAAATGTAGGGCAAAAACTCTTCCTCAATCTCTCCCTATTACCTTCCTTCCATATATTTCCCTCTCTTTTTATTCTTATCCTATTCTTTTTTTCCCTTATTTTTTGTCCTCTGGTGTTCATCTCTTCCTTTCTCCCGCTCTTCCCCTTCTCCCACTTATCTCACCCCTCTTCTTTGCCTTGAAAATAAAAAAAAACCTGTAAATACCCATTGGCAAAAAAAACAATACACATTTTTTTAATGCAAGTTTTTTGATCCACGTCTATTTCAATCATCAACACCTTGCTGCCCCCGCAACTTTAGCCTTACCTCCATCTCCTCCCCCCTCCCAACCTTATCCACCATCGAATCATGTAAATTTCTACAATTACGTTAACAATAATAAAATATGAAAAAAGATATATCCTTTTCTTTTGAGAAAATTTATGATTAATTATGTGGTTAGTACTTGTTCTAACAAAAAAATTCCATTTATACCACTCTTTTGGTACGTTCCACAAATTTAGTGTCATGTGTCTTACAATATTTGTAGAGATCCCATTTGACCAGCAGACGATGGAATGTTTCCATTAAGCTGGTTGTTAGATAAATCTCTGTGACACGAGGAATTCACAAAACCAATCACGAGAAAAAGTTGAATAAAAATAAATGTCACGGGAAAAACAAATCTACACCGTGTATCGCTATTAGTGTTAATGTTTTTTTAGCCGCTTAAAACATCTTTTATCTGTACACAGTTATCCGATTTCGGTTGTGACGGTTGCGATTGAAAGGTAACATTCTCAGCTTCCGATTACCGGTTTTAAATTGAAAATCCGACAACAATGTATGGAGAAAAGATGTTTTAAGCGGCGAAAAAAATATTAACACTAATAGCGATTCACGGTGTAGTTCGATTTTTTTTAACAAAGATTCGAACCCTCTCCCTCTCTATCTCCCACTCCCTCTTCTTCTCCCTCTCCCACTCCCTCTCCTTCTCCCTCTCCCAACCTCTTCGCCTCTCGTCCCTCGTTCACCCTCTTTCTCTCCCTCTATCATATTGCTCCTCCCCTCTTCCCCTCTAACTTGTTCCGCTCTTTCATCTCACATCTGACTTTTCCCCCCCTTCCACTCTTGCTCACTCCCCATTTTCCCTGTCAAATTCAACCCCCTATCTTCTTCCTCTCCCTCTACCTCACACTTTCCCTCACCCTTTTCATCCCATTCCCCCTCTCTCCCCACCTCTTCCCCTCCCTTTCTTCCCACTACCTCTCCACCTCCACCTCTCCTCTTCATTCCCCCGTCTCTCTCCCCTTCTCCTCTCTCCCATACACCTCCTATATTCCCCTATTCGCAAACCTCCCCCTCCCCCCTCCTCTCCTTCCCCACACCCTCTCCTCTCCCTATCATATTGACACTCTTCCTCCTCACTCTCCCTCTCCCTCTCTATCTCCCTCGCCTTCGCCCTGCCGCTCTCTCTCCCTCTACCTCACCCTCTCCCCCCCTTCTCCCACTCTCCCTCTCGTCTTCTCCCCTTCCCTATCCTCTTTCTCTCTCCTCTCCTTCTTTCCATCTTTCTCCCTCTCTTATTATCTCTCTAAATTCCCCTCACACCCTCTCTCTTTTTCTCTTTGTCATACATAGTCCACCCCCTTTCATCCCTTTCCGACTCTTCCCTTCTCCCCCTTTACTTCTCACCAACACTCCCACTCTTCTCCACTCTTCTCTCTCCTTCCCTCATCCTCCTCTCTCCATCCGTTTTTCCCCTCCCCCGCTCATTCTCATTCTCTCTTTCCCTCTTGCTCTCCCTCTCTCTCTACCTTTGCCTCTCCCTCACCCTCCCTTTCCTTCTCAGCCTCTCCGCTCCCACTACCACTCATCCCTTTCCCTCTCCCTCTCCTTCTTACTCTCTTTCTCTCTATCCCCCCTCATACCATTATGTGGTTAATGACAGTCAAAAGCTGCACGTGAATTGGGGGGAGGTTTAAGATTGAGATGGTGGAGGGTAGAAAGTTGCTAAGTTGGAGGGTAGTGGTAAGGTGGGTTTTGGAGGGTAGACGGCAGGGCAGGGTGGAGGGTAGAAGGCGAGAGGGGTTGAAGGCTAGAGGGAAAAGGGGTGGAGGGCGGCAGGGCAGGGTGGAGGGTAGAAGGCGAGAGGGATAGAAGGCTAGAGGGAAAAGGGGTGGAGGGTGGAGGATAGAGAAGGGCACTGGTGGTAGTATTCCTTGGTTGTGGTGGAGGGATAAGTGTAAAAAAAGGGTTTGGGGCCGAGAAGAAGGCGAGTGTTTTTCATATTTTGTGGTGTGAGTATAGAGGATAGTTGAGTGAAGAAGGGGATCGTGTGTGTAAAAGCATGCGTGTTTCATATTTATGCTTTTGGGATTCCAAAATTCCACTTATTTCTGCATACTCTTTCTTGAAAAGATTTTAAGGATTAGATAAAAAAATCCTTAAGGATCAATGTTTGGGTTGCAATTTTTGATTGTTTTTTTTACTGCTTCTAAAACTACTTGAGAAATTTTAGATGTGGGAAGAAAAGTAGGTAAAGGGAAAAAGAAGGGATGGAATTTTTTTGAAGTTAATATTTCTTTTACAGCCCTCTTTATTTTATGCAATGAAATAAAAAAAACGCAAAATAATTCTTGAGAAAATTACAAATTCAAAAAAATAACAGCTATTACACTTGCAAAGTTTTCACACCACATGACATTTTTATGATCCCCCCTCGCCCCCCACCGCCCATATTTTATCATAGAAAAATAAATCACAAAATCTTTAGAAAAGAAAAAAATATAAAAGCAGAAAGAAAAGCTTTGAATACGTTGTTTCTGCATCACATCAAATTCAATCACAATCCTGTCCCCTCCCACACTTTCCTCTTCTGCCCCACCCCTCTCATCCCTTTTTTTTCTTCCGAGTCACTCAATATTCCCTAAGTGAATTTAATTTCAAGGAAGATCAATCAAAAAAGTTTAACTCTACATAAGAAAAATGCTACCTTTTAAAAGAAAAAAATCTCAAACATTACAAAATAAAATAAAAATGATAAATTTTCCATAGTTGTACTTTTAATAACTTACTATTTATGGTTATTTATTACAAATATTAACCAACATGATCAACGAGCGTCGAAAAATTGTATAGCATTTATAAAAATTAATCAACATACAGTTTTCTATTTTTTTTTACGAAAAAGCATTTGGTATTGTTACAATTTTGCTGAAGATCCCTTTATAGCCCTTTATTATAATTATCGTTATAAAATACTCAAGAAATGTAATATAAAGTTTGTTATATATTACTTGTTATTTGTTTATGATTAATATTTATGATCATTAACGAGTATTTATTACTATTGATTGTTATTCATCCTTAAGAATTCATTATCAATTTTGAATATTTACTTATTATTACCGCCCATATTGTATTGTCGATATAAATAAACATTACATTGTTTTAAGAGAACGTTGTTTCCCTCGTTTCATTCTTCACCACAAACTATAACCAGTTACAATACACTTTTGATGCGCAACACAACCATAGTGTCATTTGCCTTACAATTGTAAGAGTGACTTTAGTCGACCGATGGACGATGGAATGCTTCCACTCAATTGGTTATTAGGTAGAGATCTGAGATGGCAAGCATCCCCACCCCCCTCACCTCGCCCCCACCACATGTCGTCTTAGTCAACATGGGTACAAAGTACAAAGTATACACTAAAAGTCTTAGCAAAATGCTAGTGAATACATTTAGAGGGTTTTTATCCACAATCTTACAACACGAAAAGAAAAAAATCATCATGACTTGATCTAATCTTATTTTAGATTTGAGTTTTGAACGCACAATATCTACACTATTTCGTTTTTGTTTACATACCACATTCCCTTCCGCGCTTTCCTGCAGTTTGACACTCGTTTTGCAGCTCAAACGATTTATGAATATAATTTATAAAAAAATGAGGTCTAATGGAACAATTTCAGCTATTTAAACATAAAAGAACATCTTGAATTAGGATATAAAAAAATATATTTATAAATTTTCTTGTTATCGCGTCAAATTTAAAAACAAAAGATACATGAATTTTTTTGTGTTCCCTTATGCGAATGAATAAACATAACTAGTAAATATACATAATCATATCTAATGTACCTCTTTCCCTGTCCCTCCTCTCTCCCCACTCTAAGCCCCTTTCTCGCCCCTCTTTCCTCCCTCACTCCCCACTCTCACCTTTTCTTTCTCTCACCACTTTCCTCCCCCTCACTCCCTCTCTCCCGCCCTCACCTTTTTACCCTTTATTGCGTAGAACAATAAATCCACAAACCAGTATAACAAAAATCAATTGAAAAACCATATATTAAAACTTCTCAAAAAGTAGAAAGTTAAATACATATTATCCAAATGCTAGTTTTCATATCCAAAAGTATTTCAATTATGAACCCCTCACCGAAAAATTTATTAATAAGATAAAATTTCAAATAAAAAAGCATTGCTTTCAAAAAAATTTGATATTGTGAAATGTTTTTTGCAACATGTTATTTCCATTTATAAAGCAATTTTGATATGTTAAAAAATTATAGCGTTATGTCTTACAAGATTTTGAGGAATTTCAGTTGACTGATGGACGATGGGATGCTTCCGGTCAACCGGTTTTTCTTAAGAAATCTGTGACACCAGGCATCCTCACACACACATGAAAAAAAAAGAAATTAAAAAAAATGTATTGAGTGAAAATAAAACGCCATCAAATTGCAATATTCCCACACAATTGCATTTGTTAACCAACCTCACCTCCCTCAATAACTTCTGCTCCTTACCTCTCTTTATTTCCCCACTTTCGCTCAGACAATCACTTATTTTATTCGTGTTAATAAGAAAAAAATTACGAAACAGCATATCAGATTTTTAGCAACCTCTATCGATTTAAAAAAAATAAAAATTGAGTAAACGAGAAAAAAATTCAAAAATCATATCTACTTTCAAATAAAAAAGACACATGTTTACCCCTCTCTCTCCAGCTACCCTTCCCTCTCTCTCCCTCCCCTTCTCCATCAAACTCCTCTCCCGCCACCACTCCAATCCCTTCTCCCCTTTACCCCCACTCCACCTCTCCCTCTCTCTCCCCCCTCTCTCCCCTTTTCTCCTCTCACCCTCTCTTGTTTTATTTTCCCTTCTCCCCCGTCTTCCTCGTTGCCTCTCCTATCCCTATCATGTTAACACTTTTTTTTTCTCACTCTCCATCTCCCTCTCTATCTCCCACGCCTTCTCCTTCTCGTTCTTCCTCTCCCTCTACCTCTCTTTTTCCCCTCAAAATCTCTCTCTTTCTCCCTCTCTCGTTCACCATTTCCCCCCCTCATATCTCTATCTCCCTATTCCCCTTTCCCCCTCAACCCCAGGCCAACGGTCCCACTTCTTTTTCTCCTTCCCCCTCTCCCCTCCCTCCCTCTCGCTCTCCTCTCCCTCTCCCTCCCCCCCACCTCCCCCTCTTCTTCCCCCTCCATCTTCCCGATCCCACTATCCCTCTCAACTCTTCCACTTTCTCTCCTTTTCTCTCTCTACCCTTCTAAGTATTTTTCCTCCCACTTTTCGCCCATTACCGATTGTGTATCTCCCCCTCTCTTTTTACCTCTTCCACTCTTCATCTTCTCTCTCTCCATCTCCCCTCTCAACTTCTATTCTTCACCCTCTACACCTCCCCGATTTCCCCTCTCACCTCCCCCACCGAATCCCTCCCTCCCTCCCCTTTCGCCCTTCCTCCCTCTCCCACTCCTCTCTCGCCCTCTCCCCTTTTTTGCTTTCCCCTGTCTACCCCTAATTTTGATGTGTAACATAACCATAGTGTCATGTGTCTTACACGGATCTGAGGGATGTCAAATTACCGATAGACGATGGAATGCTTCCACTCAACTGGTTGTTTTCTAAATATCTATAACATGGGTATCCACAAAGCCAATCATAAAAAAACAAAAAACAAAACAAATTTCAATTGGAAAAAAAGATTTAGTATACAATTTTCAAAGACACGATCACATTCATTTCTATGCCTTTGTTTTTCCCCTTTGTTATTTCCCGCTTTGCCACTTTGCCACAATTCGCCACTAATTTTTTTCGGCTTATTTAAAAAAACAAAAAAATCTCTTAGAAACAAAAAAAAATGGTAAAGCTTTGGAGCAACAAACTATTTCGAAAAAAAAAACCATATTAAAAAAAAAAAAAGGGGAAAGAATAATTCAAATCATTTATTTTCAATAAACATGAAAGTTTTTTACAAATTAAGTTATCTTCTATGGTTAAAAATAATTAGTTTTATTTATGTTTTACCGGTGGTAGTTTTGGACCATTATTAACTTTACTTGTTTTTTTTGTTTTATTTTTCGATAGGTTGTTATTACTAAATTTATATATTTCATTATATGATTATGTTTATTACATATTACTTATAAATTATTGTTATGGTATTAAACATATTCTTAGTATTTTTTGAATATGATTTTTTATCATTATCATTATTTTTATCATTATAACTATTTTTATTACTATTAAATGTTTCTATGTTTTATTAGTTATTGAGTACCGGGTGTTAGGTGCTAATTATTGAATATCACTTAATAGGCAGGCATTTGAAATTTCTTAATAATAACAGATTATCAAGTATTCATTTTTAAATTATTGATTAACTATTATCAAGTATCTTTCATTAAGTATTTCGTGATAGTGATTATTTATGAATGAATTATTACTAGTTAATTGTTAATGCTATGTATTAGTATTACTGATTAATAAGCAATTAATAAGTATTAATGATTAATTAATAAAAATTATCTAAGAAAGTTAGTATTTAAATGTAAACTATTAAGTTTTTTATTTTTTTAAGTTTTGAATATTAAGTACAGAGTAAAAAACAACCTCTCATTTTCCCTCTCCCTCTCCCTCCCACTCCACCTTTCCACCCACCTCAGTTCCTCTCCCTTTTTTTATCTTCATCTCTCCCTCTCCACCTTTTTCCCTATCATTTTTTCCCCTTCTACCACTCTCTATCCAACTCTACCCCTCTCTCGTTCTCTCGCTCTCCCTCTCTTTCCCTCTTTTCCCTCCCTTTTTCCTTTTTTTTTCTCTCTCTCTCTCCCCTAGTTCACCTCTCTCCTCTCCCCCTCTCTTTTCTCTTCCTGTAAGAATAACTTAAGTGAGAGTATAGACTCCTCCATTGAGGTTCATAGCGGACAACATGATCCGATTTGAAAGCCGCCGGTATATTTTCAACGTGATGATGTCACTAATGACATCTATATTGTACGATGTCATATTGGCAAGTGGACGAGTACTCACGTCGCGATAGACGTAGGATTACGTGATATAAATTACTGGACAAGTATTGAAAACATTCACGATTACTCAATGCTATTTAAGTGGATAGCACAGGTTCATTTATCTAAGGCTCGAAGTGGTGTACAAAATGTTCCTTCGGATCAAATGAAACTACGGTTACTATTCAACAACTTAATCTCGTAAATACCACTACGACACAAAATCCAAGGAGTTGTACAACAGTAATTTATACAATGGACATGGTTCTGCTTTGTTTCTTTCAGATAACACAAGGGCTTACGAGTGTATCATCTGTAATTGAGTGTTTTGTGCGATTGAGTGTTTTGCGTGTTTGATTCATGTGTTGTGTACTGGTTTATATATCATGAACTTAATTTTATGTGCAAATATGAAGAACAAGGTTGACAAGTACATGTATGGAGACGATAGCATTTATTTACGATTGCTCATTGACCTGTATTACTCATCCCTAGGGATCTAATAGCTACAGGTGATTTCCGCAGTAAACCAACGTACAACAAGAGGGGGAGAGGTGGAGAGAGGGAGAGTGAGAGAGGGAAAGAAGAGAGGTGGGTAGAGAGCTAGAAGGGGAGAGGACGAGAGAGGGAGGAAGGGAGCAAGGGAGGGAGTGCGGACAAAATATGGTTATATTACATATCAAAAGTGGTTTACTCACAGTTGACCACATGAAAGTTAAGAAAAAACAAAGCTTTCTTATAGGTAATTATTTTTATTGTGAACAACCTTATTATAGAAATATACGTGACTCGATGGCGCAAAACGGGAGGGTGGGGGGAGGAGGGGGGAGGGAGAAGGAGAGGGAGGGGGGTTTGGGGAAGAGGGAAGAAGAGGAGGAAGATAGGGGGAAAAGAGGTAGACAAGGTGGAAGGGGGGGGGGGCAGAGGGGGAAAAGGAGAGGAAGAGGGTGAAGAAGATGGAGAGGGGGGGGGGAGGGTGAGGAGAGGGCAGAGGGGATGCGGTAGGAAGTTGGGGCAAGGTGGAGAGGGGGAGAGGGCGAGAGAGGTAGAGAGGTGGAGAGACGGAAATAGTGGAGAGGGGGAAAGAGGGAGAAGGAGATGAAGAGGGCTAGGGGTAGGGCGTGGGGGAAGGGTGAAGCGCGAGGATGGGAAAGGGGATAGGGAGAGAGGGAGGGATAGGAGAATGGCAATGGTGGAGAAGAAGATTGGAGAGAATAGGAGAGGAAGGGTGAGAGTGGGAAGCGGGAGAAGGTGAGAATGGGATTGGAGGAAAACGGGATAGGGTGAAAAGGGGAGAGGAGGAGAGGAGTAGATGGGGAGAGCGTGAGAGAGGCGAAGAGGGCAAGAGTTGGAGTAAAAGGAGGGGGGGAGAGGGGGATAGAGGAACAG
The DNA here is from genome assembly GCA_037447655.1 of Zygnema cylindricum. NCBI lineage: Eukaryota > Viridiplantae > Streptophyta > Zygnematophyceae > Zygnematales > Zygnemataceae > Zygnema > Zygnema cylindricum. The sequence goes on along the minus strand of JBBHKE010000241.1, from coordinate 92,634 downwards.
GTGAAGAGGGAGAGAGGTGGAGAGGGGTTGAAAATGGAAATGAGGAGAGGGGGAGAGGGGGACGGAGTTAGCTTGGAGGGAGAGGGCGAGAGGGAAAGGGAGAGTGAGAGTGAGAGGGAGATGGAGAGGGGAGAGGGGGGGAGATGAGGGAGATAGGTGGGCAAGGGAAGACGAGAGGCATGGCAAGGGAAAAGGGATGGGGGTGAGAGGGGGAGAGGCAAAAGGTGGAGTGTAAGAGAAGGGGGAGAGGGCAGGAGGGGGAGAGGGGAGGGGGGAGGGGGATGAGAGGGCAAACGGGTGGAGTTGAGCAAGTGAAGGGGGATGCTTTGTAAGAAAGTTTTAGGGGAGGGGGGTGGGGAAGTGAAGGCGTAGGGGGGAGTTGAAGGAGGGCGGGGTTCTATGGGAGGGGACAAATGTGAGAGGGATATATGGAAAGTGGCGTCAAGAAGGAAAAGAGACGGGAGGAGAGGGAGAGGGATAGAGAGAGGGGGAGAGGAAGGTTGAGAGGGAGGGGGAAAAGAATGTGAAGAGGGAGAAGGAGCGAGAAGAAAAGCGCGATGGATTTCGAGAGGGTGATTAATGAGGAGAGAGTAGGGAAGAGGAGGAGAGAGTGGGAAAGAACGCACGCGAACATGCGCGCGCACGAATCTTAATTTTTAATAACGCCTCACTCCCACCCCCCCTCTCTGTTCCTTTCACCTTCTATCTACCTCTCGTCTTTTCATCCTCCCTTTCTCTCTCCCTCTCCCTCTCCCTCTCCCTATCTATCTCTTTTTCTCCCTCTCAACCACTCCCTTACTCGTATACCTCTCCTCCTTTAGTCTTAGTCCCCTAACCCCATCCCCCCGCTCCCACTCTCTCCCCCTCTCTTGTTTTCTCTCTCCCCTATATCATTGATTTGTTAAACAACAATAGTGCCATGTGTCTTACATGTCTTGGAGGGATCTCATTTGACCGATAGACAATGGAATACTTCCACTCAACTGGTTGTCAGATAAGTCTCTGTGACACCGCAATTCCCCAGACCACCAACCACACCTCGTCACCAAGTGCCTTCTAATTAGTGTGGGTTACAAGAGAAGATACCAAGAAAAACGTTGAGTTTGAATTTTAAATAATTTTATATTTATAATCAATCGTGCCACTTTAAAATTTAGGTTAATTTACAATGTTGAGCTGATATCCTGTAGTAAGTGTTAGATTTGATTTTTACACAAAGAGTTTGATTTTTTACACACAAAATCTTAGTCAGAAAATCCTACATGGAACACCATCCCCCTCGAATAAAGAAATAATCTCATCATCATTATTTTTACCTTTAATAATTATATTTTAGACCATGATCCCCTTTCCTTCCTGTCCTCTCTTCCATCAGAACAATAACCAATAAGCACGCACTTTAGATGAGTAACATATCCATAGTGTCACATGTCTTACACGTATTGAAGGGATGTCATTTGCCCGATGGACCATGGAATGCTTCCATTCAACAGGTTGCCATATAGCCATCTTTTGACATTTCAACCTCCCCACACCCCACCAAACCCCCACCTCCTCACCGAGAGCCCCCATGTTAAAATGGGCTAGAAGGTCAATAGAGAAATGTTGAGTGAATTCATATTAAATGTATCTAGTGCTAGAACCCAAAAAATCACATATTTATGTATTGTACTCTTATTTTAAGTAATCCATTTGAACAATGCACATTAAATATCCACAAAAACATATTATATAATGGCATATTCCCCCACCCCCCCACTGCAAAACGCCCCCTCTCCCCCTCTTCTTTTCTTTATAAAGTCACCCTTTATATAAGATAAAATAATAAAGATTTAAATGAACAAAACCAGTATAAAAGAACTAAAAATATAAAGAAAAATCTAAAATTTGGATGACAAAAAAAAGACATCGTCATGATCACGTCATACTTCAAAACAGAGAACATATTTGTCTAATCTCTCCGCCATTAATACACATGCATGTACAAATATATCCTATCTCTCACGCCTTCTAGCCTTAGCATTTTGCCTTTGCTTTATGTGTTATTCCATTTGCCAATGATTGAAAAAGGAAAGTAAACAAAAAAACAAAATTAGTTTTCGGAAACTTAAACAGAAAAAAAAAACAATAAGTACTGGAGAAAAAAAATCCGAAATGAATCTTTTTTTCACAGCATATGGTTTGGCCATGATCACCCACCCACCCATTTTCTTTCTCCATCAAAGTAATATATATAATTTTCTCAAACATACTAAAGAGAAAAACTCCGAGAAAAACTAGAAAGGGAAGTTCACTTATTAAATGTAATGTTTCCTCATCACATCAAGCCCAATCATCATCTATCTCCTTTATTTCCCCACCCCTTTGACCACTTTCTTTCTTTGTCATTAAGCTTCAGATGGTCAAGTTTAAGAATATGAAAATTTTGACTGTCAAATGGAATAATTATACTTAATGTTATTAGAAAATAGTTAATGGTTTCTTAGGAGGACCAACATGATTTTTTATTTAGTTTTAACAACCTATTACAATTACAAGAATTGAGCTTTAATATTTACTAATTATTATATATTAATATGAATAATATACTATTAGGATTATTGTACAATATTGGTATATAATATCCAATGTTAATTACGATTCTTGTTTTTCGTTTTAGTATATTATTATTACTATTATTACTAATTATTTTTTTATCAAAATTATGTTTATGCTTATGTTCATGTTCCCTTTTCTACCCCTCTCCCCTCTTAATCCATCACAAACGAAAACTATTAAAACTACACTTTTGATGCGCAATATAACCATTGTGGCATGTGTCTTACAATAATTGGAGGGATCTCATTTGACCGATGGATGATGGAATGTTTCCATTCAAAGAGTTGCGCCCTAGGTCTCTACGACACCGCGCATCCCCTCTCCACCAACAACCCCCCCCAATCTCCACAAGTGCCTCAAAGTTAGTGTGGGCTACATGGTCATCATAAAAAAAAAAAAAAAGCATATACATATTTAAAAAGTCTAAATTCATAGTAAAACAAGGGGCCTCCATTTAACAACACGCTGAAATTTCAAAATGGTAAACATAATATTTTATTGGATTTTACTTTAAATGAATCATTTTACCCCTCACACACAATCTCTATGACAATAGCATATATTTTCATAACCCTTTCCCCCTAAATCTTAAACCCCACTCGCTATGATTTCCAGCTTTTCACCAAGCTTTTCCAATTGAAATCATTTGTTAAAGAAAAATTTAATAGCAAAGTGAACTATATAGGACAGATTCACAGCTACTAATTTAAAAAATGTTAAATGTGTCTGCCAAAAAAACATAATTGTTCTAATCATTTTTTTGAAAGGAAAAATACATGTTCCCCTATACAAATATATGCATGTGAATAAAAAATATATATGGGTATCTGCATCCTATCTCTCATACCTTGTCCTTTTTACCTTTCCAACCTCGCTTCATATAGATTACTCTACATTAAATGATTAAATGAAAAAAAGGAAGAAAAAAATTATCCACTTTTGCAAATCAAAAATTGGTGAAGGAAAACAAAAGTTGCAACATGCAATGTTTCACAAAATCATGTTTCACAAATTCTGACGTTTGTAACCGACCGGTCTTCCGCATAAAAACAAAACATAATAAAAGACTAATGAAAAATAACAAAGCCAGTTAAAAAAGGAGAAAAATGACAAAAAATCAACATGTTTTCCCTTTCCAACATCATAATTCTCTCTTACCCTGTTCCATTTTTTTCTATCACATCACTTAATGTTTAATAATTACTTTCTTTTATTATGGGAAATAATAAACGCTTAATTTAAGCATGTGAAAAATATCTTACAAAAATACTTCTCTTAACAATAACAAATTAAAAGATAAACTTGTTTTAACTTCCTTTTCCAACAAGGATTATTATTGTCTGTTATTATTTAACATTTGTTACAATCTAATATTAACTTTAACTTGCTTTTTAAAAAAATTATATTTGAGTTCACAATCCCGTGCCTGTCCTTTCCCTCTCCTTTTTTTCCATGACGAACCATGATCATTCGGAGTACACTATTGATGCATAACATAACCTCCTCTCCCACTTTTTTTTTCTATAACAAACCATAATCATTCGGAGTACACTATTGATGCGTAACATTACCAATTATCACGAGTCTTACAAGAATTTCAGGGATGTCAGTTGACCGATGGATGATGTAATGCTTCCACTCAACTGATTTGCAGCTAAATTTCTGTAACACCAGGAATTGTTCACCAATGTCCCCCCAAATCCCCCATCAAACGCCTGTTTATCATCATAGTCTAATTTAGTATGAATAAACAAGAAAGATTGTAGAATCTTTGTAAATACATCTTAAAGGTTTAAAACCGCTATCGCAAATGTATTGATAAATCATAAATTTTAATTGATTTCTATTGTTTAAAAATACAAAATTGAAATGTCATAATCGAGTTGGTTTCAAAAACTATAAAAATAAAAAATTACGAGACTTGTAGGCCACATTCTCTACTAAGTGTTTACTATATTGATTTTGATTTTACAACAAGCACATATCTATAATTGTTTATTTTCACTCTAAGATTTCAAAGAAATATGATTACATGCATATGTGAATGCCTTTTGAATATTGAAATATATTTTTATGCAGATGTAGAATACCATTGGAATATTAAGCTAGAGGTATTGTGTATGGTGGCCTTTTCCATATGTAAATATAACTCTGAACATGAGAATCTCGAAGCTTAAGGTGACCCCGAGAAGGTTCATCTTAGGTCGAATGAGACACCATAAGACCACCTAATATGGGAGTTGAGGAGACAATTTCCGTTTCAAACCTTGACATAAGAACATTGTGAAATTGACTGGCGTCACCCGTATGTGAAATTCACCGAGGTATGGAGGTATTCAGCGGGAAAAAGCACGTTTTTTATTTAAGGGGACTTTTCTCGATAACGATGGAGGGGCCCGAGAGTATAAACAACGCCAAGACGTCCTTAATTGCCTAGTGAAATGTGTACCCAATTGTGGTAACGTTGACGTATCGCTCGAGGGTACTTAATTTGTGCAAAAGAAGTGTACCCAACCATAAGTTCACAAAATACTTGTTTACTATGACGAGGTCGAACATTCACCCGCACCTAAAAGTCTGGTCGGTACTTGCCACCGGGATATAGTGCACGTATTGCACGTTGGCAAACATCACCTACTTTTGATGAGTATGTGAACTGAATGTTTATTGAACTTCATCATTACAACAGCTAAACTGGGCATATGTTACTTGCAAATTTGTGATGCCAAAATGATTGGTCCGAATCAATAACCCCCCGTGCATATGCATATAACACCAGAGGTTCCCATTCCACCGTTTTACCCGCAAGGTGACTCTAAGTTAGTACGAGCTATGTTATAAAAAGGAAAATGAATTTTAACTAAGTAAACACATCTACTGGCACACTAGAACAAAAAAAATAAAATGATGTTGTTGAATTCGTCTTTCACTGTAGTTGTTACAATTTATTTTGGACACAATAACCACACACAACCGCATTTTTCCTCATATATTAGGGCGTTCCAAATATTTTTGCTCAATCTTTCTAGTATATATAAAATATTTAAAAAACTGATAATAACATGAACATAACAAAAGTAATCTACAACTGGTTAACACTAGAATGGGAAATGGACTAATCGGACCGAAACAATGAATCTAGTTCAAAACAAAACCAATCTCACCGTTTCAATTTCTTATCCAACGTCACATTAAAATTTCAAAAAGGTAAACATATTTTTGCCTGCTATTTTGCTGAAACCAATAGATCTCATTTTCACACACACAATGTCTAATTTCATTCGCATTTGTTTCCATCACCCATTCCGCCAACCCTAGCACCTCCACACCTCAACATTTTAATACATTTTGTCACTATTTTTATCCATTTGAATCCTTCGATGAAAAAGTAATAATAGTAAAAGAAAATCAATAAAACCAATTGACAATTACTTCAAATTGAAAAAAAAACCTTAAAATGCAAAATCCGAAACAACCACACTGTTGTGATCATTATTTAAAAAAAAGACACAAGTCCATCTAACTACTCTTCAATGTTTGCGAAAAAACCTTCACTTTCCTTTTTTCCATAATCTAGACTTTCATTTCTTTTTCGCATTTTATAAAAAGAGAAACTATAAAAACAAAAACTTCTTCACATACGACTCCCCCATCTCAAAAAATCATATCTACAAACATTATGTTTTTTTTCTCACATCATTCTCTCATCATGTTCCCCCACTCTTCGCATACGTTTTTTCACTTCAAATGATTCAAGAAACCAAAAAAAACAGGAAATAAATCATAAAAAAAAAATACATTGGTTACTTATGAAGGAAAAATAAACAATTAAAAAAAAAACTTCACACTCAACTGCATATGTTTGCACTCCCAACTCCTACCACTTACACCCCTACATCCTGTCACCCAATTATTGTCATTCCAAATGAGTTATGAAAATAGGACATTAAAAACATGAAGACAACAGTCATCAATCATAATCATTTTTAATAACATTTACATCTTCACTAAAATAATAGTTACTATTTCTTAACAAACATGCTAATATTTTTTTTTTTTTTCCTTTCATGATTTTGGCCTCCCCTTACACCTCCTCCCCATCTGTACTTCCCCCATCACAAACCGTAATTATTCATAGTACAACATGATACGTAATTTACACGAGTCTTACAATTCTTGGAGGGATATCAGGTCACCGATTGATGATGGAATGCTTCCACTCAACTGGTTGTCATTTAGAAACCTGTGACACCGAGCATTCGCCCACCACCCGAGTAACTCTTATTTAGTGAATCCCATAACAATCAAAATTGATAAAACTGGAAAAACTCGTAGAAAATATGTTCATAGGGCATATATCCAATACCACACATAAACATAAAGAATACACATAATGTTGATCTGACATCTAGTGATGTTATATAGATTTGATAGTTGCACACACAATCGCCACAGAATCCCATTTATTTTTGGAAGGTACATTGTTAGCAATTGTGAATCCTTAGGAACGACTGGAAAGGTTTTTAACCACCAATACACAAAAAAGGGTCAGTCATCATGATTTTCAACTATATTTTTCTTCAAAATTTGGAGTTAACCATCAAAACTTGGAGTCAACTTTCGAAAGGGCTATTTTCCAACATCACCATTATATTTTAAAATGGTAAACAGTATATTTGACTGATTTTTTACTGTAACCGATTGATTTCATTTTTTCAAACATAATATCCATTTTCTCTTGGCAGAAACAAACATGCTGAAAGATTTTTTGTAAGTATTGTTTGAAACTCTATAGCTCCATGGTTTTTTAATAAATTAATTTTTCTTGCTTTAATAATTTTTATTTCTAGTTGATAGCTGCCAGAATTGAGATTTTATATGTCTTTCTGAGATTGGACATTTGGAAAGGCTCAATCGCCGAAGATTTTTCAAAGAAAATGTTACTCTTTTGTCACAAGTACTTTTGTGTCTTCTATCACTTCACAAAAACGGACTGATTTGCCTAGTGAACCTAAATATTGGTTAGTGTACTTTTAGCTGTACTATTAAGGTATTTTAAACCCCTCAGTGAGTTGTAAAACTAAAAAGAAAGAAGATTTACAAATAATTATGTCAAATTCAGGAAGAAAAGATGCACGTCTGTCTCGTTGCTCTCCAAATTCACACATACAAATGTCACTTAAAAAAAAAAAACCATATAGTGGCTTGTTCCCTCTCCCTATTGTCTTCCCGCATTTATTTCACATCGATTTTTTTATTTCAGCTCGTTCAATAAAAAAAAATTGATGAACCAATTTCCAAAAAATAAAAATTCAGTGACTTGGAGGAATAAAAAATCATGCAATGTTTTTAGAACAAATAGATTTGTCACGAGATCCCCCTTCAATCGACCCTCATTAAAATATCAACCGGCAAAACAAATGAAAAGCAAAAAACAACGGTTAGAAAAGAGAAAAAAAAGCATACGATTTGTTTATATGCACATTTACCGTGCTTATTCATGTCTGTTTGTCTCGTGTGCAGAGAACTGACGTCCAAATCTGAAAAGCTACGTGCAATACTATGCAGGGACAATTAAACTGGTCTAAAATTACGTTCGCAGAGGAAAAACATGCATGTTTTCATGACTTTTTGTCACAAGGAAGCCAACAAGCTTGAAAAATAGTTGAGCCTGCGAACTGCCGTGGTTTTGTGGCTAAATAGTTGGACAGTTCTATCATCAATAAACCACTTGTGGATTTTGCGGTTGTAAGCCCTTGTTACGTTAGAAATTGACGTGTGGCTAATTCAATTTCATGACGCCTTTGCGTTGATCATGTACGGTCAGGTTTTTCTGGACGGTGTTATCACAAACCATAATGATTCATAGTACGATTTGATACGTAACCTACACGAGTCTTACATCTCTTGCAGGGATGTCAGGTTGCCGATGGATGATGGTATGTTTCCACTCAACTGGTTTTCATTTAGATATCTGTGGCACCGAGCATTTCACCACGACCCAAGTTCCTCCTAGTTAGAAGGAATGAGAAAATACAAAAACTATATCAACTCTTAGCAAATATTTTCTTAGGACATATATTCACTACTACACATAAATACAAAGAATACACATAACTTTGATCTAATTCTTAGTGATGTTATAGATTTGGTAGTTGCACACGTATTCACAAGGCAATCGCATTTATTTATTTTGTACTGACATTGTTAGTAAATGTGAGTTCTTAATAACGTTTTTAACGGTTTTTATGCATGTTGAACGGTTAGTGATCATAATTTCAACTAAATTTTTATCTTTTCAAACTTTGGAGTTCACTATCGACAAGGCTATTATCCAACATCACACTAAAATTTCAAAACGGCAAACAGTTTTTTTGACTGATATTTTAGTGTAACCGATAGATTTCATCTTTACACAAACAATGTCTATTTCCAATCGCCTTTGCTTCCATCATTATTCTCCCAACCCTCGCATCTCCACCCCTCAACGGATTCATACATTTTGTCACTATTTTCATCTTTTTTTAATCCTTTAACAAAAATAATAATTATATTAAAATAAACTCAACAAATCCAATTTGAAATTACTTCAAACTGAAAAGATCTTAATTATAACACCCGAAACAAACAAGTGTTGTGATCATCGTTTTATACAAACAAGCCCGTCTAACCACTCAATGCTTGCGAAGAAACCTTCGCCTTATTTTCCTCCACAATGGATCCTCTATTTTAATCGACTTAAAGGAATAGAAAAACAAAAGAAAACAATCCATTTCGTGTAAATTTCCATAAAAAACAAACTGGTGGGAAAAACTAGCAATTGCAAAATGCAATGTTTTCAAAACAGATGTCGTTTTTCATGCTCCCCAACCCCCTCTCTACCTCTCTACAAATCAAAGAGAAATCCTCGAATCTATGAAAGAAAAGTAAAAAGTTAAAAGAGGGAGAGGAAAAAACAAAAATTTGGAATCGTTTCTTTTTCAACACCACATTTATATCATTATCTTTCATTTCCGTGATTTTCCTATAATCAGATTTTTTTAAAGTAAATAAATGAAGGGTTCTCTTTATAAACTGTAAAGCAGCTCATAAATATACCATCAAATTTTCACAATAAAATCAAAAGCAAAATACATTTTTGTTGCCTTTTCCGCTTATGACCGTTATTATTTATATGGATTTGATTTTAAATTCAATCTATTATGAATATTTTATCCTATGATTGCTTATAATTTGTACCGTCGTTTCAGTCCCCACCTTTTCCATGACAAACCACAATATACAGATTCCACTAGGTTGCACAAGCTTGGTGGCCACTTGTCACAAACTCAATGCCTACTTTCTTTCAGAAAAAACTTACACGTCGGTATACCATGTGATAACTTCTACAAGGTTACCCTAATAACCAAGTTATGACGTCTTTTCATACACATATTTCGTCAATCACGGTGTTGCATATGTACCTTGCTACTTTCTTACAATGCTGTGAATACATTTGGTTTATAACGACATCTAAATGTTGTGATAACATATCCGTTCGTGTTGTGTGCAGAAGACTGACTCCCAGATGTAGAAATCTATTGGCAATTACATTTGTAGAGGAAACTGATGCTTATTATCATAACCTTTTGTTACTAGGAAGTCTCATCCATCAGCCAACTGCATAGTTTGTGGCAAAATAGTTGGAAAGAAATAGTTGGACACTTCTATCATCAACTTGTTCACTTTTACGAGGTCGAACATTCACCCGCACTGACAAGTTTGGTAGGCGCTTGCCACCAGGATATAGCGTACATATTGGATGTTACCATACATCACCAATTGATTCTCTTGCCCCGGGGTTGAAAAGAGGAAAACGCCAAAATGGATTCACATGACGACAAACATGCAGTACATTCAAAGCATCGAATTGAAGTTCACTGTACTTTGGCAAATATTATTTTCTTGCACACCTGAAAATTTTCTCAAAGTTCCCTGATTTTTGGGGGAAAACGACAGAAAAGTCAATACTGAAATACACGCGGACACCCCATTAGTACGATGTTACATTTAATTTTATTCCGGTACTGTCGGTTTGGGTTGTCGTTAAGCAATTTCGTTCTTTAATCTACAAATAGAGTTTTCTAGTGTATTAAGTTGACGTTTCGAAATTGGCGGATTTTTTGATGTTTTTGGACAGCTCACATTTACACGTGTCTCTTAATCTTTGCTTACTTTAAATATAAGGGTAGTAGTGGTAAAATGTATTCCAATCATTATAGTGGAATCAGGTTAAGATGTAGCCTTTTGAAAAAAGTGGAAGAGTGGAAGGAGTGAAGAAAGAGTATGTAATTTTCGTTTTTTTTTTTATACTGGGATAAAAAAAAATTATATGAATCTTTCTTCTTCAATGTGACGTAATTTTGTTGATTTCATTGTTACGTGATTATAATTGTTCGTTGGTGAAAATTGATTGTAGTGTTGACGACAAAGGATAGGTAACCTTGTTATTGAAAAATAATGATGTAAGAATACAATCTTCCCACATTCAATTGCATTTTTGTAGCTACTCTCGTTCCTTGACTGACATCCCCCTCTTTTCCATTATCTTGCCGCACAATCATTCAATTTTATTTAGCTGTTTCGAAAAAAAAAATGTATGACCTTAGATATTACCACGTACTGTTATTATTGTATATATACAACAATATACATTATTTATTATTATCCAGTATTGGTAGGTTTAGTTGCAATTATATAATGTTTCATCTTCTCCACCTCCACACCTCTTTGTCCATCACAAACTTTAATTATTTAAAGTAAACACAAGATTCATAACGCTATTGTCATGCGACTTACAAGTATTGGAGGGATGACAAGTTACCAATAGAGATTGGAATGCTTCCGCTCAACGCGTTTTTATTCAGCATTCTGCAACAACGCGTTCCCACCCCGCAAAAGGCCTATTGATTAATATGGGCTACAAGACTATATACCAGGAAAACATAGGTGTAAACTCATAGTGAATACATTGAAAGTGCTTTATCCACTCCTTGACTGACATCCCCCTCTTTTCCATTATCTTGCCGCACAATCATTCAATTTTATTTAGTTGTTTCGAAAAAAAAATGTATGACCTTAGATATTACCACTTATTGTTATTATTGTATATTTACAACAATAAACATTTTTTATTATTATCCAATATCGGTAGGTTTAGTTGCAACTATATTATGTTTCATCTTCTCCACCTCCACATCTCTTTGTCCATCACAAACCTTAATTATTTAAAGTAAACACAAGATTCATAACGTTATTGTCATGCGACTTACAAGTATTGGAGGGATGACAAGTTACCAATAGAGATTGGAATGCTTCCGCTCAACGCGTTTTTATCCAGCGTTCTGCAACAGCGCGCATTTCCACCCCGCAAAAGGCCTATTGATTAATATGGGCTACAAGACTATATACCAGGAAAACATAGGTGTAAACTCATAGTGAATACATTGAAAGTGCTTTATCCACCACACTTAAAAAAGAAAACAATTTTGAGCTGTTTTCCTTTCTTAGTTAACAGATCTACATTTGCATAATCAATATCCACTCAAAATGGTTTCCATTGATTTAATACTTATTGCTTATCACATTTTTATTGACCAGATGTATTTTTTAGTAGTCTTTCATTATTAGTCTTGTTATTAGAAATTATTGTTATATTTTTGTCACAATCCCTTATATTTCGCTCCCTTTACCCTCCATCACACAGCACATCCAATAAACAGTGAATGTAACTAGAACATAACAAAAGTAATATACAACTCGTTAACACTGGAATTGGAAATGGACAGATCCGACGGACGAGCAGGTGAATTTGGTTCAAAACCAAACTGATCGCACCTTTTCAAGTTCCTTTCGTTTTCAATACGGAAAAAACAAAATAACACACATCAAATTCAATCACAAACGCCCCCCCTGCCTTTTTATTCATCATATCACAAAAAAAAACATTTTTCATGCGCAATATAACCATTGTGTCACATGACTTACAGGTATTGGAGGGATGTCATTTGACCGATGGATGATGGAATGCTTTGATTCAAGGAGTTGTACGCTAGATCTCTACCACACCGCGAATCTCCACTCCAACATCCCGCGCATCCCCACAAATGCCTCAAAGTTAGTGTGGGCTACATGGTCATCATCTAAGAAATTATATAAAAAAAGTATAAATTCTTAGTAAACGAAACTCTTGGCATTGGCATTTCCATGGGCAATGTCATTGGCATATCATTTTCATAGACATTAACATTGACATAAGTATTGGTGTTGGCATTGCCATTGCCATTAGAATCACAGGTGCCATTGGAATTGGCATACACGTCGGCACTAGCATTGGCATCTTTTGGCATTGGTATTTGCATTGAGATTGGCATTGGTAATGGCATTAACATCTGCATTGGCATTGGCATCTCACATTTTTATGCTCATTGACATTTAAATGAGCAATTGCATTAAACATCATTAATGTCAGCATTAGAATTCGCATAAGTAATGGTGTTGGCCCTGGCATTGGTAGTTAAACTATAATTGACATTTGAAACGGAATGACGCTAGCTTCGACAGAATATACTAGCAATGTTATTTGCATTATTTTCATTGGCGTAGTTGTTGGCATTGTCATTCACAATGATTTACCATTGACATTGATATTTGGCATAATTTTATATACAACTTAATCATTGTCATAGGCATTATTATTGCCATATGTAGTAGTTTTGGCCTTGGCATTGGCATTCACAACACAATTGACATTGAAATTGGCATTGACGGTCGCATTGGATTTGGCATTCGCTTTGGCTTTACTATCACCATGCACATAAGCATTGTCATAGGCATTGCCATTAGCAGGCATATTGGCATTCTCAGAGATTTTAGATTTGGGACTTGCATTGCGTATGGTGTGGGCATCAGCATGGGTATTGGCCATGGCATATACCTGGCAAAAGGCATTTGCATTGTTCTAAGATTTGCTAATGTAAGTGGCATTGCATTAGGATTCGCATTAAGATGGTTATTAGCATTAGCATGGGCAATGGCATTGGCAATATGATGCCTATTGGCATTGGCATCAAACGAGTGTTGGCATTCACAATAGTACTATCATTGACTTTTGCATTGGCATTGGCATGGTTAGTCACATTATCCTTCCTTTGGCCATTGCCATTAGCATTGTAGAAACATTGGCATTCTTATTAGCTTTGCTATTTGAATTCGCATAGCCATTAGTATTGGCATAGCCATGGGTATTATCATTAGCATACGTGTTGGCACTAGTATTCACATTGTAATTGTATAAACTTTGAAGTTGGCATTGGCACTGGAATGTCTTTGGCATAATAATTAGCATTGGCGTTGGCGTTGGCATTGGCATTGGCATTGTCATGTGTGTTGGCATCAGTATTGCAGTAAACATTGGAATTGATTTTAGCATGGGCATTGTCATGGCCACTAAAATGAGCATTTTAATTGGGATAGGTATCGTAATCCCCATTGTCGTTGGCATTAACATTGGTATGGGCATTGGCTTGGAATTTTCATTGGAATTAACATTTGCATTGGCATATGAAACCTGTAGAAATGATATTGGCATTGACATTGGTTGGGCATTGTGATTGGCTTCGGCTTAAACATGGGCAATAGCATTGGCATTTGCATTTGCATGGGCATTAGCTTTATCATCAGCGTGGGGCATTAGCATATGCTTTAACATTGGTATATGCATTGGCATTGGCGTGGGGGGATAGGCACCTACTTAGGCATTGATATCGACATTAGCATTGACATTGGCATTGGAATTGACAATGGCATAGCCATGGGCTTTTGCATTGGCATTGTTGCCATTGGGCATTGGCATTCGTGTGTTGACATTTGCATAGGCTTTGGCATGGGCATTGACATGTTCGTTAAGATTGCAATTCGCGTTGGCAATCGCATGGCAATGGTCGGTATGGACATGGCTATGATTTTTGACACAAGCATTGGCGTGAGCATTTTCAGTTGTATTGGCATTGGACATAGGCATTGGCATCTTTATGTGCAACTACAGTAAAGCAAAGTGGTATTGTACGGGCAAGAGCAATTATACCAGCCAAAGCGGCAGCATTAGCATGTTGATGTACATTTTTTGAAAAAATAAACTTTAGTTTTCAACATTAAAATTGATAAATGCAAAAAAAATCATGTTTGTATCAATTAAGCCTTTTTATACATTATGATTCCTTTAAACTTTGATACTCTGAAATAGTTTGTACACCATTACAACTTTTGTGCCCTTGTAATTTGCAACTTAACCATATGGTCATGCAACTTACAAGGATTCGAGGGATTTAAGTTGACTTATGGACGATGGAATGCTTCCACTCAGCTGGTTGCTAGACAGCCATCTGTGACGTCCAACATTTACACCACACCAACCCCTCCCATTCAAGTGCCATGAGTTACAAAAGACGCATTTAAGTAATTTCCAACCATTTTTTATGGATCATAATTTGTATTTGAAGAATTTGACCTCTCTTCGACGCATCCAATGCAATCACACTTTCAAAAATCAGCGCATTTATTTTCGTTGAATACATAAGCATAAAACATAAAAACCAATCATTGCCACCATGCACTCCCTCACTCACCCATCCTCCTAGCCCCCTACTCTCCTTGTCAACCACCACTTTGTTGAACCAACAAAATAGGCAAAATTACCTAATCTAGAATGCAAATGTCAGTGTTTTTCTCATTTTGATTTAATTTATGCTTCGAAATAAATAATTTTCATTATAAAAATTGGAATGTCGCTGATTACGCGAAGTTTCAACCCTAATTATGGAATGTACAAGTTTTGATGTGGTAATATATTTGGGAAAACCGAACGATTTAGTGCACAGACCGATGATGTCTTGTGTCTTACAAGTATTCAAGGGATGTCAGTTTAGTGATGGACGGTGGGATGATTCCAGTCAATTGGAGACCTATCAGTATCCTGTAATATCCCAACCATCAACACCCCAGCCCCCCCCCCCCCCAACATGCCTCACGGTTAAGATAAGAAAAAAAATAAACCACCAAAACTATTTATGAATGTTTAGCAAGCACGCAAAGGTGTAAACATGTATAGATTTTTTATTGAACTCGCCACTTGAAATAATCAAAAAGAATTAATCAGACGGAATACCCTTGTAACTAATAGATTTGACTCCAGCCATTATATAACATGAAAGTGGGCACAAACAAACCTCGGAAAATATTTTTTCTTCAATAAAAAGATAGAGAAAGAGAAACATAAACAACAAGATAACAACATTGTATGCAAAAAGAAATTTCCTCGGCTCAACTTAAAGAAAAAGATGAACAGAAAAAATATGCATATTATATATTTTTCATTATTTATTTATTATAATTATGTGTTATACTCCTTCCCTAATCCTCCTTTTCTTATAGATGAGGTGTATCCCTAGAATCCTCCCGACGTTCACTCACAAGTTTTTAAGTCGCACGAGTTTCCCAATCTCAGGTGCAATTTTACCACCTAGTGCTATGTAGCGTATATCCCTGCACCCCCCACCATATGCCATTGAATCATATAACTCGCTTTCTGCCCATCCACTCCCTCTACTCTGATATAAAACTTAAATGATAGCTTCCAATTTCCCTCATTCACCGACCTCCTCAGTCTCTCAAACTCTCTCCTAACTAGATCCATCATCCTCTCCCTCCCACGTCACCCTCCCGCAGTACCCTTCCTCTTTAATTGAGATACCGAATTCTCTTCGCACCCCTTTTCATCTACCCCCTCCACCCCCTTCTCCCCAGCCATATCCTAGCAGTAATCATCATTTCCAATTGCCTTACCCATCCTTTCCTAACGACATATCTCTCATACTCCTCCGCCTCCCCTTTCCACTTCCTTTCCCCTCTTCCACTTGTCTCCCTCTCGCAATAATATCCCTCATTATCTCCTCTACGCCTTTTTTCAGTTCATCCTCCATCTCTTGACATTTTCTTCCGCCCCACTTTCCCTTCTCTCACCCTCTCCCTCCCACTTCTTTTAAAGCCATCATTCTCTCTTTCCTCTTCCTTTACTCTCCCATTTCTTTCCTCTCCCTTAAATACATTCAGATTCTCTTCAAACCCTACTTCTCTCTCCCTATTTCCCCTCCACCTTCCCCATCCCTTTCCTCGCATTGTGCTCTATACTCCCCCCCCTCCCTACCCCCTGCCTCTCCTACTGCTATCCCTCATTCTCTTCCCCGTTCCCCCTTTTTTTCATCTCTCTCTCTTCTACATTGAATCCCTCAGTATGGAAGCATCCAGCTACCTCCACCTCCCCTCCCGCTCCATCTCCCCTTCCCTCCCATAATGACATCCTTGACCTTCTCCCCACCTCACCTTCTAACTCCGCCCCCATCCACCAACCCCTCTCCCCTCTTGACGAGATCCCTAATCCTCTTCCCCCCTGATCTACATCCCTTACAAGATCTCTTATTCTCTTCCTCCCTTCACCATCCCTCGCCCTCCTCCCCATCCAATTTTCCGCCCCCCACTTCCCTTTTCCCCCCTGCCTCTCCTTACCGCTCAATTCACTTCTCCCCCATCCCAATTTCCTCTCTCCCTCCCATTTACCCTTTCATAACTTCTAATCCTCGGATTCTCTTCCCACCCTCCCCCACTCCTGTTTAACTTTTTCACTCTCCCTCTCCTAACAAGTTCCAGTGTGGCGTCAATTTCCCCTCTCCCTCCTCGTCCTCCCCTCTCCTAGCAAAATCCCCTGCTCCTAACGACATTCCACATTCACTTCCTCCCCTCCCGTTCACTCTCATCCCAACCTCTTTCCTCCTCCCTCTTCTAACAAATTCCCTTATTTCTCTTCCAACCCCCCTTTCACATCTCTCTCCCATCCGTTAACCCTCCCCCTCTCCCTCCCCTCTCCCTCCCCCTTTCGTCTCCTCACAGATCCATGATTATCTTTCCCACCAACATCACTCTCCCTCCCTATCCCTTTCTCCCCTCCCTCTCCTAACAATATCCCTCATTCTCGCTCCTTCCCCTTTCCCCTCACGCCCCTTCCCTTTTCCTTCCTCCATTTAACAACATCCCACATTCGCGTCAAACTTTTCTTTTTTATCCCTCCTCCCTCTCCACCTTCACCCTCCTTGGTCTTTGATATGTCCCTCGCTTCCTTCTCCCCCTCTCCTTCTCGCCACCCCTTCCCCTCCCCAACCTTCTGCATCTCCCCCTTCCCCCTCCGGCCTCGCCAGCGCCCAATCATCGCTCTGAAAGCACGTCGCAGCAGAGAGTGCACGCAGTCTACCAATCATACATCAGTGCGGAATTCCGTGCGAATTTCAGTGAGGGGTTTAGTGCGCGATACAGAGTGAGATTCAGAGCGAGATTACCACAAAAGGGAGTGCACGCAAGGATAGTCGCTCACATATTATACACGCGACGAAAATCGTCGCACGTGAAGATTTCTCCATCGCATTTGATTTCGGGAAATTTGTTTTTGTTCGCGACGGCCGCCTTCACCGCCTCCAGAGCCGACTCTGCGGCACAACCGTACGGACAGAGGAGTTAGAGGAGCGAATGAGATCCAGATCTCGCACGTGTGAAGACATGGGCTGCAGACCAAGAAAGGGAAAAAGGATGGTGAAAGGAGGGGAAAGCTTACTGTCTGGGTTCGGCATGGCTCCGACGTAGTCTCCCATGACAAACGCCACATGGCACGCGAAGGTCAGCACTGTTATTATGACCATAGTGGCTGCCATGCTGACGTAATCCGCGGCTTGGGTCTGTCATTCGAAAGGGGAGGAAAGTGGTAGGAAAAAGGGAAAGAACCAGACGTCGGGTACAGAAGTGTGCACGCTCTAGACCTAGAGTAAGCGAGGAGATTGAGGAGACAGGCATGCCAACACGGCGTCTCAGCCGAGACCTCCGCCACTTCCGCCGGCAGCGCTTGTTTTTGTTTAAAGGGCTTTAGTTTACGCTACCTCTTTAGAAGTGCACGCTGCTAAAAGCAGCGCACATATTATACACTCGCTGATAGGAACGCACGTGAGGGAAAACACCATTAGAGCGAGACTTAGAGTG
>JBBHKE010000241.1:33008-73910 GCA_037447655.1 Zygnema cylindricum | reverse complement strand
GGGAGGGGGAGAGGGAGGGAGGGAGGGAGGGAGGGAGGGAGAGAGAGAGAGATAGAGAGAGGGAGGGAGAGAGAGAGAGAGAGGGAGGGAGAGAGAGAGCGTAAGAGTTAAATCGGAAATGATTACCTGCGGTTTCATCGCCATACTTTCAAGCATTTTCTGGTTAACCATTCCACTGCTCCCCATACCCGAATCGATTCCGTCAATTTTCGAGAAAATGGACATCATTTTCTCCAAAACATCGGCATATTGTAAAACAATCGGATCCGTTAAATTGAACGCAGTTCGATTTCGTAATCCGGACAAAACATCTTTCCAACTTTCGTCTTTTTTCCTGATGACAAAACGAAGGATTAAAAATTAGAAAGGCTGGTAAGACAAAGAGAAGGCCAAAAGAATTGGCAGCTTCGGATATGATGAAATATTTTTTGTCTTTACTGACGTTTACAAAAGAAACACTTTTTTTTTTTTTGAGAAAAATACCTAAAATACCCCTATTATGTGCTTAAATTCCCTATGAACCACTTGAAATTGTTGATTTTTACAATATCCTCTCAGTTTTTGCATTTTCTTGTCGCTATTCCTCTGCTGCTAAAACAAAAAAAATAAATGAAAATAAGGAAAGTTTACCCTGGAATAAAATGCAAAACAATCGAGGTAAAAATGTCATAGTCCCCAAAATTAGTGTGGACTACCATCGACAATTATTGTTACTGTTTCCGCCTGACCCCACATTATTTTAAGCGCGGACATAAAAAATTGCACAACCAAAAAAGTGTGGCTTTGGAATAAGATAAAATGATTCAATTGTTTACAATTTTTTTTTAGAATATAATTGGGAGCCCAAATTTTTAAGCTGTCATATGAATTAGTGTGAAAACAAGAAGACCACCACAATTGTTTTTCAGGAAGTATGTGGACAAAAGGTCCTCTATAGACAAAATCTTATTCCTCTACAAATGAACACTCTGGTTAATGAAAATTAGTTACAACAAACATATTCTATGAAAAATGTTTGAATCGTGCCAAAACTAAGTTGAAATAACTCAATAGGATAACATTTCAACAATGGGGGAGAGAGAGAAAGAGAATGGAACAGTTTTTTAGGAAAGGGAGAGGGAATTTTAGAGGACATATTTTTAGGAAAGGGAGAGGGAATTTTAGAGGACATATTTTTAGGAAAGGGAGAGGGAATTTTAGAGGACATATTTTTAGGAAAGGGAGAGGGAAAGAGGGATAAAAATGGACAATTTTTTGAGAAATGAAGAGGAGAGGGATAGTGAGAAAGAAAGGAAATGGACAGATTTTTAGGTTAAAGAGAGGGAGAGAGTGAGAGGATAACATTTCAACAAATGGTATACTGTTCATCACTATCAGTATTAGACATTTTTCTTGAACTCAAACATCCTAAGTTTTTGTCAACAGTTCGATTTTATTTTGTAGGGCAGCGATTGAAATATAAAAGTTTCACCTTTCTGTCATGGTTCATGAGTGATGAGAAAAATTACTTTCAAGTGCCCAAAAAATGTTTAACTCTAATATTGGTGGACAATGTAGCATGTCATTCTTTTTTGTGAAAACATTTTTTCGTTGTTCACAGCAATCTTGAAATACACAACTCCCAAAGTCCAAATAGTTTACAATAATGCAATCACTTATTGTATCTTGCCGATAAAAACTGTTAGAAACATATAACAATTCACACTTATTCTGATATCCTTGTCCGGAAAATAACTTGCAATGCTCCATATTAATTGATTTAAAATAATTAAAAAAAAGGCATCTTTGCTGACAATCAACATCTCTTTCCTCTCAAAAACATTAACCATCCACACTAAATTATGTGTAAGTTTCAAAAGGTTGAAAGTTGGACATCTTTATGGCTCATAAAAATTGTGGTGGAAGGTGTATAAACCAATGTCTGCCTGTGTTTTCCATATCGATCGATAAAATTAGCTTCCAATTAAAAAAAGGGGAGCAAAACAACCTAAAAATTGACATTAGGTTTAAAAATAATGCCCAAAATTGTCATGTGTGCTCCAGTTTTCACTATATGCAAAAAATAAAAGAAACAATACATGATTTTCTTTAATGTGTGTCTTCGATTGACATTCAAATAGTTCATTTGGTAGGGTATTAAGTAAGAGTTACGTTCGTATCAATGATTACTGAGGCTTCTTTAATTCTCATTATAATCGTTTACTAGTACACCGACCATCATTATTAGATTTGAACATTTTCAAGGCAGTCAAAGGTGTTTCCCTTTGTGACTGATCGTTAGATTTTGCTTCTGAGAAAAGCAATCACAAAGTAGCGTTCTTACCCTTCGATCGTTATGTCAAGGTAGAAAATCGGAAAAGTGTGTGATGAAAATAAAAAACTTGAATGTTAATTTTTATGACAATGGGCAGTGTAGTTCTCATTGAGTCACCTTCGAATATACTATTATTTATTTGATTTTATTCACATTTCAATAAATTATTACTTATTTATCGCAACATTTTTGGGTCCCCCGTTTTAGAACCCATGCATGATATAGTGTGTACCAAAGTAGTATACCAAAGTCATTGATGAGGAAAAGAAGGATGTGTGAACAACAAAGAGTCCAAATGGGCCAATTTTTTTCTTCAATTTTGTAAACAACATATTTTTGACTATCTTGCCATTCTCCCATCCTAGCTACATTGATCGACACTGATTATAGGAAGCAATAGACAAATGTCATTTCCACTTCATTTTGTATCATGCAAAAAAAATGTCAAGATCCCTTGCTCAACCTCACCTCCCTCCCTCCCTCCCTCCCTCCCTCCTTCCCTCCTCCCTCATCTCCGTTATTTCCGCTCTCATTTTCTGAGCCCAAAAAACATTAATCTTACCTTCCAAGTGACAGTTGTACGGACAAAATTTGATTTGAATGGCGGAAAACAGTTGGTTTAAATTGGTTTAAGTGATGAAATATTAGCTTTCCAACGCAACTGTCACGTAGATAACTTAAAAACTGTGGACGAGGAGAAATGACCAATACAAGGCCTGCACGTCCCATTACTATTATTAGGTTTAATCACTCTACTTCCTGTGCGTATGTTTAACCTAAAATCAAATATTAGTGTAAATAACACTATTTATGTAATTGACCAATAATAAGTCACGTGGCAAAACTTAACTTAGTGCAGTTAATTATAAAAGAGTGTGAACGCTAATAATTCATCAACTTTAACAACATAATTTAGTGTGTAGCTAATACAAATTAGTGTGTAACTAATACAAATTAAGTATCAATGCTAATAATTCTCTAATTAAAATCAGTCCACACTAAAAACTGTACTTTTTACACTAAAATCCTGTTAACTATAAAACTGTACCTTTGGCTATGTAAATTGATGAGTCAACTTACCAAGATTCTCCCTCAGCCATCATTCGACTTTTCCTGACGCCTACATTGCCACGTGGCACTGTCTCTGCGGCGTCAGAATCGCCACCTGTCGGCGTTTCAGCGGCTCGTTGTACTTCGCGCCACATCAGCAAAAGGACGGCGAGAAGAAACCAGCGTCGTCTCACTTGAGGGTACCAGGAGGAGACGCCTTTAGGGCTAAGAGGAGGACGGCTTCGAACCGCCATAGTTAGGGTTCAAGGTCTGTGATCCAGGATAAGGGTTAGGGTTTAAGGATGAGGGTTTAGGGTTTGGAGGTCAGTGATTTTTCATGTTCAGGGATTAGGTCTAGGGTTAGATCTCAAGAACAAAGGGCGAGGGATTGGGTTAATATGCTGTAAGTCTAGGGACTAGGTAGATAGATTGAGGTAGAAGGTAGATATTAGGGTTTTAGGTTTAGAGGTGTGGTTGGAGTTGAGTGTGGTTGAGTTAGACAGTTTTAGGGTTAAGGATGGAATCAGGTTTAGGGTTTCGTTGAAAAAAGTCAGGATTAGGTTTCACGTTTGTGTGAGCAGTAGCATTAGGTTTGACGAGTTAGGATGAGGGTTACGCCGTACAATTAGGTTAAACGAAGGATTAGGGTTTCATTTTGGATTAATATGTCTGAATAGGAATGCGATTAGAGAGTAGGAGTCTTGATTTGTACGGAAAAGGAAAGAAGTACATACAACAAGAAAACGTTAAAGAAGAGACGAAAGGGGGAAATTAAATAACGCCATGACAAAAGCAAACTTGGAGGAAGAAATATGGCTGAAAAGTGAGTTATGACAGTTAACGTATGCTGCAAAGATACGTACGGATATGCGGATCAGTACATTTGCGAACAACAAACGCCGGAATTAAATCTGGGGATTTGTTTATTATTTGTCGGGAAGTTAGATAAATACGGAGGCTACATCATATCTACAGAAACCTGACTAGTGACTACAGACAAACCAGGACAGCGTCTAATGTTTGAAGCACGTCGAGTGGTCGACGAAGGACGCTTTCTACAGCATCTCCGACAATGACGATTGGGAACTGAAAAGTACAGATTTTTGATATGGCTGGCCACGTGGCATCACTCCGCATCAATTTTTCCAGCATGGACCAGTAAATGAAAAGTATGTCCTCAAAATACAGCACGGAATCTCTGGAAATAGACGGTTTGGTTCGTCTGTCCACGCTGAAAAGATTGTTACGACCGCGACGTGCGATTACGTAAATTCTACTCTGTCAACGGTTGAGATAAGCTGTAGGGGGGTACATTCTACCGTACGTTTCAGGAGGACAGTCTTAACCGTTCTCCATTTCGTTGGATAGAACAATCATCCACCAGTGGAGGGCCAAGTGGTAGCTTTTCGCCCATTGGTAACATTAAAGCATGAACACATAATATACGTGGCAAAAGATTTGCCGTACAATCTGCAATGTAGAAGACGTACAGAAATGGTACAGTATTGCGTACAGTATTGTAATTTTGAGTACAGTAATGTAATTTACATACTTTAATGTAGCGTAGGCGCGTACTGTACTGTACTAAACTGTACTGTACAGTACAGTACAGTACAGTACACCGCCAATCGCTATTAGAGTCAAGGATTAAATAGCGTCAAAAAACAATTAGCGTTATTGATTCTAATTTAGTACCTGAGACGTGGCAAATTATGGTCCACGTACTTAAATAGCGTTATTAATTGTATTTCAGGTTTTTTTTTTGAAAAAAGGGCACCGAATTGGCGTTATATACTCTAATAGCGATTGGCGGGGTACTGTACAGTACACCGCCAATCGTTATTAGCGTGTAAGTTTTTTTAGCGTATAAAAAAAATTACCGTGGTGTACGCTATTTAAGAATTTAAAAATTTTGGAAAAAATCATACATTCTAATTGTTTGGTTATGGTAATTTGGATCTTTGAAAAAACAAATGTCGGTCGCAAACATGTTTACACTAATAAAAGTAACCGTACAATTTAAATCCGATCGTACGCCGTCACGTGACACTGTAAATCATTCCAACGTACATGTCAAAATATTTCACCGCAGTTAGGCGTCAAGTATTCGCCGTTAGGTATGCAACTTTGATAAAGTTTTACGGAGTGTAATTTCTACGCGTGTATCGATTACGCAACGCTTGCTGGTTCAACGGTTGGTCGCTTTTCCGTTTACGTCAACAATGTACGGTAATAAGGGTTCTTTACTCTAATACTGTCACGACGTCTGTTTAATTAGCGTGAATTCATGCTAAAATGTGTGTTAATTCTAAAATGGATGCATTTCCGTCTGTCTCCCTAACTTGTGACCGGTATTAGCGTTTATGTAATGACGTAATAGAGTATACTCCTATTCTAAATTGGTCCCAACTGTACAATTTCACCAACCACCTCGTCTCAAGCGTTTCGGGATTGGTCGCCCAAATTTACTCGTGGACAATTTTATATCCACGCAAACATTACGGCTCCAACATGACGTTACACCAACCGCCTGTCATACCCGTCGCCATTCGAAAGCTGATCCGTAGGTTTCGAAAGTTGATCCGTAGGTACGTCAAGAAGCAGGCGGTTACCATGGCTCTTTCATGAAAATCGTCGGTCGCTTACCACGTGCATACCCCCTCTCAAAACCGACGAAAATTTTGAAACTTTCCCGCCTTCTTTGTGTCATCTAAAATATTTGGACAGTTTGCAAAATTAAAATTTAAACTTTGACGCACGTAGGTAAGGAGAATGGTTTCCCTCCCTTTTTCCCACGATCGGGTTTTTTATTTGGTATATATACCTGGCGTTTGGTCCAATATTGACACTGTCTTTCCGCATCCTTCCGTTACCTTGACATTTGCTTTTCTACTATTTGCTTTGTATCATCATTTGGACAAAAAGGCAAATCTATTATTTGCAATATGTGGCCGATTACTTCTCATATTACCACATTTTTTGCGGCGAAAAAATACCGCTACGACGGATTTATTACCACCACTAACTGAAGAGGACATGGAATGTACTAAAAATCAAGGACAAGACCCACCGAACGAAGGAAGGGGATCACCTGACGTGGATCCCCTCGTGGAAGGCGTTGTGACCGGAAATTTGGACCCACCGTGTGATAAATACGGGAACGTCCGGGAGTCAACCCGAAAAGTTCAGCAAGTGTCAACGAAGGTTACTCGACTGCGGGTAATCAATTGGATGATCGCCGATTGTCACGCGAATGGAAAAGAGCTGCTCATCCCGAGGACAGTGAAGATGTTTCCGCAACATTTTTCGGGGGGATATCGTACAAGTAAGTGTTTTATCTATTATCCCTACCTTTATGTAGCAATCCTCAGTTGTTTACTTTGTGTGACGCTGTTTCCCACTGTTTATAATTTAATTTTACATATTCAATAATTTATATGTTGATTATGCCCCCCTCGCATTGCATGTTTGTACATGCAATATTCTACCCCATAACCATCTCGTGTATTTATGATGGTTTGTTATACAACGTCGTCCAATTACGCTTTGATGTGTGTAAGAAAGTATGTACAAGCGACGACATAGTGTCGTCGCCAGTATGCGAAAATTTAAGTGTACTACATCCGAGATTCTGCGAATGTTGGAGAAATCGAAAAGCGACGACGCATCGTCGTCGCTTTAACGTTAGAAATTTCTAATGGAAATGTCGTCCGGTTAATATTGTAATGTCTAACGACGAAATGTTGCATACGCGACGACGTCCAATATTGAATCCGCGTGGTAAGTAAAACGTGGAATTAAATTAGTTTTATCGTCGTCCCATCGTTGGAATTTTCAAACACATCGGATAGGGTTTGAAGTAATTTCGTGCATGGCAATTCGTAATGAAAGTATCCCCCGCACGAAATACTTTATTTTTACGTAATAATGGTAGGGTTTTACGACTGTACTGTTTACTGCACCCTCCACACTTCGTAGCCGCGTCTTCTTCACCTATTTTTGACACGCTAATTTTAAGCTTCGCTATGAAGGGCGGCAACAAGCAAATTAAGCGACCACGTACTATGGTCGCTCAACGTCGTCGCTATCCTCCACTTATTACAGCGACCCCGGAAGAGTTGGCAAGGCAACGGGAGGCAGCAATCCCGTTGGCCATTGGATGGGAAGGAAGAGAAAGGGAAGGAGGAGAAAGGGAAGGGAACGAAAGGGAGGCATCTGTTGAGGTGAGTAGGGTGGAGGAGGTAAACGATGAGGGGGGAAAGGGAGAAAAGGCGACGGTTGAGGAGGGGGAGAAGGAAGGAGAGGCGGGGGAAGCAGTAGGGAAGAGGAATAGGAGGGTAAGAAGGAAATGTAGGGTTTTTGATAAAAGGGAGGAGGAAGAAAAAGGCGAGATGGGTGGGGGGGGGGACCCATTGACTGCGGAGGGGTTTGGGGAGGCGGTATTTTCTGAGGTAGGATGGGAAAAGGCGGCGACGGTTGAGGAGGGGGAGGGTAGTAAAGCGGGAGGAGGAGTAGCGAGGAGGAGTAAAAGACTAAAGAAGAAAATTAGGGTTTTTGGTGGGAGGGGGGAGGAGGAAGTTGGTGAGGCGGGAGGGGACACGGCACCAGGTGTGGAAGGAAGGGGAAAAGGTGCGATGGTTGAGGAAGGGGAGGGAAGTGAGACGGGTGGAGGAGTAGAGAGGAGTACAAGGATGTCAAATAAAAATAAGGTATCTGATGATAGTGGGAGGGAGGAAATAGGTGAGGCGGGAGGGGAGCAGACGTTAAATGAAGAAGGAAGGGGAAAATGGGCGATGGTTGAGGAAGGGGAGGGAAGTGAGGCGGTGGGAATAGTTGAGAGGAGGAAGATAAAAAAAAAGGAAATAGACGGTTTTTCATGAGCGGGAGGTTGGGGGAGGGAGTGAGACACAGAAAAGGTTAGAGAGGAGGAGGGAAATAAAACTTGGAAAGCGGAAAGTTAGTCAATGGAGTGATGAAGATTACGTCCCCTCCACTTCTTGTAGTGATGAGAGCATTGTGGATGGGGAGGAACCGCCGGTTGAGAATCTACCCCCCGAGGAAGAACATCCCACGGATATTCGGGTATGGAAGGATGTGGATGAGCCCGCCACCGAGGACGAGCAAAGTCCGGATAGCGAGGGACGACAACAAGAGGATGAATACGCGGATGATGACGACGTGTTTGAGGTGCCTCCATCACCGAATCGGGAGAGAGGCGTTGTATTGGGAAATCCGGGTTCTCAAGCTCCCTACCGAATTGAGGATCCTGATTGGTTTTTTCCTCCCCCCACGGGAGAGGAGGACATGGACAGTTTTGTGCCTCGGGTCGAGCACTTCATTCCGGTTGCCGAATGGCCTGAACATTGGAGGTACGGTGAACCTCGCCCCCTAAACCCAAGGGAGAATCCGCGACCGGAAATTCTAGACATCCCCCCGGATGTTCCCGCTCATCCGACGTGGCTCTTCATCGACGGTGATGACCGAGGCTCGACGTTCGCCCACATACGGCAATTCGATTCGGCGGATCCACGGCATTCATGGATTGTTCACGATGACCGCGGGTATCGCGTCAATGTTCCCCATCTATTGCGTCTTTACCATCCGTGGGACCCTCGTCTATACGCCGTCCTAAAGTATTGTCGAAGAACTCCCAAGGTAGTAGCTTTGCGTGCGGCTCGTACCTCGGTTCTACATAAGTTCCGAAATATTCGTTTGAGGCGACCCCGTTTATGCGAAATCCCACGGGTTCGGCGTCCGATGACCCCACCTCCACCACCGACAGAAGAGGAATGGCGACGAACAATTGAGGCACTCACTGACCAATTGGCCGCCCATCAAGAACAAATAGCGATGCTCACTCGGGAGTTGTCTCAAAAAAAATTGCAGTAATCGGTATGTATGTTACTTGCTAATTAATTAGAATTTCTTTTCTCTCTTCTCTTGTCGTCGCTAACCCACACATTCACAATGTTTTGTTTTTTTGTTAATTAGTCGAGCCAGTTCAATATAGCGACGACAAAGGTTCATCCGTAAGCAGGAATTCCAGTCGTCGCTGAACCATGAACCTTAGAGGAGTCAAGTTTTAAGCCATTCAGCCACAATAGATGGTCGTCGCTGAATTAGCGACGACAGATTGTCGTCGCCTATTTCAGCGACGAGCGTTTGTCGTCGCCGAATTAGGCGACTACAATCTGTCGTCGCTAATTCAGCGAATACCAGCCTAAATGAGTTAATCATCTTCATAGGAATTCATTCACTAATAATTTTTTTTTTCATTACTCCAATCGCAGGGTACCAGAAAGCCAGACGATGGTGGGTAGAAAGGGTGGCGCTACTCAAAGGGATAAGGGAGACTACTCTCACCTTATCTTCCGCGGGATTTGGAAAGAGGAGTGTGGCGGTAACGAAAGCGTTACCAGGAAGGGGAAGGAAAGAGTTACCATGGGTTGTCAAGGTCCACGAGGAACTAGTGGACGAATTCTTCCGATTCCAAAAGGCGGGATTGAAAATGTCTACTATCATTGTGGGAAAAATGGCAAATCACATCATCGCCGATATGAAGAAAGAGGGTGCGCTTGAATTTTCCGACGAAAATTGTGAAGTGATCAAGCCAAAAATCACTCGGCGTTGGATTCAGCGCTTTTTTGAAAAGCATAGCATCGTCGCCCGAGCTCAAAAAGGGAAACTAAAACTAAGTCCCGAGAAGGAGGAGTACATTGAAAGATCCGTGGCATATCACATGGGCGTACTAAAAAGGGGATTCCAATCGGGTATGCTTCATATTTCCATTCCATTTATTGTCTCTTGACATATTAAGTTTTGTAATTTGTTTCCACTTTCGTAGAACTTACTTGTGTTTTGTTTTCAATTGCGTTTATCTATTTTTTTGGTGGATTATAGGTCTCTTTAACGAGGATTTGGTGGAGAACATGGACGAGACGCACTTGATTGTAAACATGGACAACAAAAAGACATTAGGCTTTCGCGGCGACGAGGTTGTTAGATACGCGGACGTTGCGGGCGGCGGAGAGTCCATGACATTGATGGTACGACTCACGGGAGGTGTGAACGCCCGAATAGAGGCTCCAATGTTAATATTAACCAACCGCGCTCGTAATTACCCGATAAAGGGCCTTCCCGACGATGTACCGGGTAAGTCCCATTAAATTTTAAATCCTTCAATTTATGTTCATCTCCCTTATAAACCACTAATCTTTACGCAATACTCTCTAGGAATACATGTTTTGCCCTTTCTAATTGGTTCTTAATGCTCCCTCCTCGTCCTTTTCCTCATCATTTAATATTTCTCCCTCTACCTTCCCTTTCCCTCCTTCATTAAATCCCCCTCACGTAATTCACCCCTTCTCCCTTTCCTTTGTTTTTTCTTTTTGTAGGAGTTTGCTACCGAACCGGCCCCAAAGGATGGAATGATAAAACCGTATTTCCGCAATGGATAGAAGAGCCGAGGTCTTACCAAGGAGACCGCGAAGGGCGTGAAAAAATAATATTCCTCGACAATTGTGGCGGTCACAACAATTCCGAGGAGTTGAACCGAGTCTTACTCGCCAAGAGGACTATTCTACATTTCTTCCCTCCTTGCGCGACTCACCTTGTGCAACCCGCCGACTCCTTTGTCATCTCGAAAATTAAGGAGGTTTGGTCGCGGAAATGGGAGGATTGGAAAATGAACGGCATCGAGAAGCATGCGTGGTCCCAACCGAGTGGCAAGGGTTGGTCCGGGAAGCTTGTCGGGCCCGGGAAGGCTTTTTTCCTTACGCTTGCTCGCGATTCAATTCGCGAAGTCAACGCAATGAAGGACAAGAATGGGATGGGTTACGCACGCAAAGCTATGATTCAGTGCGGGTTGTCATTAAAGGACGGAAAATGGGAGGAGAGCATGCTCACACCGGATTTACAAATTATCATCATGAAATGGCGGTGCCATTTTGAAGGCGATGAGGTGCCAATTCCCTCTATAGTGGCACGAGATTTTGTCCGAGGCATTCAAGATGCCGACACTCGGGAGGATGAAGTTCCCGATGACACGGACGCTGAATGGGAGACCGAAGATTTTGATTCGTTTCATAGAGAAGTGGTGTAGTGTGTGAAGAGAGGACAAGGTTTTTCATAAAATTATAAAACTAGTGTTTAGTGTTGATTTGTTATAGTTTTTTATTAGTAGTTTTGGATGGTTAGTGTGGTAAGGCTATTTAGTGTTTATGAAAGATTGTTGGGAAAAGTGTATCATTGATGATTTCAATATAATCGTATCTTTATCGGTGTTCCATTTTGAAGTTTGAGGCTGTTGATGATGTATGGAGAAAGACTTCAATGACTTAACGTTTGTCAAACTTTGTCGAATAAATTGTACCCTTTATGTTTTGGATATAATCGTGTCACTCTTTGTTTTTCGTTTTGATGTTTGTTACTGACAATGATGTATGGAAAAAGAAATTGATGACATTAGATATCACACATGTATTCAATGTGTTTAAGGCTTCGTCGATATGAAGTAATATTCCCGAGACGGCGACCAATACAGTCCATTCCTACCTCTTTTTCGGCATTCAAATAGTTGTAGCGACGACACATTCTCATCGCTGAAGTGCACAAATTCGGCACATATGTTTGCAATGTGTTTAGGACTTTGTTGGTTACATGTGAAATTCTACGGATGGCGGAAAAAACAGTCCATTATTATGTCAGTCCCCGCTTAACCCATTTTTAGCGACCACAATGTGTCGTCGCTGAGGTGTAGAAAATCGACATGATAATTCAGCGACGAGAACGTCTCGTCGCTGAATGGTAATTTTCATGGTAAACAAAATTCTAACATTCAGCGATGAAAATATATCGTGGCTAAATGATAGAACTTTGACTCTACTAAAGATTAAAGGTATACATAGTTGCATTAAAAATTATACCCCACAAATTACTTGTGTGTCACGAGCATGACGTTACTTTTTTCACCGAACAAATAAAATGCCATCCCAAGTTATTTTTTTCTTCGTTAATAGTAAAAAACTTATACACGTTGTCTCTTAAGCTTGGTCCACCGTAATCACAAACAACAATCGGAATTCATTTTTGTTTCTTGTATTTCCTTATTTCATTTTTAGTCCTGAAATGTATTTTATTTTATTTATTTCGTTATCAGAATAACCTTGGATCATAACTTTTTAACAAGAAAAAGCACATTTTACAAATGAAGAGCAAACTAATATATAAGATACAAAAATCAAAAAACACAAATGATAAACATAAACATAAATATGGACAATATAAATTAAAACCATAAACAACCGATTCCATTGTTTTATATTGCTTTCACGGGACACATAAAAGTTTTACAAAAATTGGAACCCTAAATATAAAACCCTAAAAAACTGATCAAACGAAATCGTATGTCGAATAATCACCGAATGTACAAGTCGAAGAAAATACGACTTTTTATTCATACCTACATTTCTCAATATTTAAATTCTTTTTGTTATTTGTTTCATAAAACACTAAACTGAGTAACATCAAAGCTACCCATACGATACCTCTTCTAAAATCTTTATTTTTCTTTCCCCCCTCTCTTCCCTCACCTCTACTCTCTTCTTTTTTCTTCTAACCCTTCCCTCTTTCCTCTCCGCCCTCACTTTCCCCCTATCGTTCAAAACTTATTCTTTTATACTTCAATAGAATGCCCGTTAGCTCCACTTGTATAAGGAATATTGCATTTGTCACAACTGCAAAAAAGACAAACAAAAAAAAAGTGAATCGATGAAAATTTAGCGACCACAACCAACATAAGTCGAATGACGGCAAGACAAACAAAATACAACAAAAGGTTAAAAAAAAACAGTTACGTAGAAACAAATTAGAGAGATCCACGAAAAGAGAATGGAATAGATTGGGGGGGAAAGGGCGGCATTTGAAGGGGGGGGGGGGATGGGGAGGGGGGAGACGGTAGACAAATTGGGACGGGTGCGATAGACACTTTCAATGTGAGAAGTAGGGAAATATTTACGAATACAGAGAGAGAGTGAGATTCACGGATAGGGAGAAGCAGATTCGCCGGGAGAGAGGGGGAGAGGGAGAGGATAGAGGGAGATTGGGAGAGAAAGAGGCAAGGGTAGAGAGGTAGAGGAGGAAGGAGAGAAGGAAAGGGGATAACAATACAAGTGGAGAAGGAGAGAGAGGGAGAGGAGAATATAAAGAGAGTGCAGCAGAGGTAGAGAGAGAGGAAAGGGGAGGGGGGGAGAGATAGAGGCGGAACAGGGATAAGGAGAGGGACACACAAACCGGAAGAGGGAACGCGTTCACCAAAAAGCTAAGGAGATATGGAAGAGACAGGGTGGCTGGACGAGGAAATGGTAGGTTGATAGGGTGGAAGCCATGGATGAAAGGTGGAGCAGGCGGCGGAGCGTTCGTCTGCTTCGCGCTTAACAAAATGAAATATTTGCCAAAATAACGTCGTACAAATCCCACCAAAAAATGGTTGGTTGTGATTGGCCAAAAATAGATCCTTTTTTTTATGGACTGTCCGCATTTGGCGTTTCCTATCCCCAAATATCACCAACGCCAAATCATGTTGTTTAATTCTAAAAAATACAGTTAACAACCTTAATTTGGTGTTTTTTGGCACATCGACCTCGTATTAACATAAACGTTTACGCTATTTTGTGTTCGACTCCATATTACAATGTACATTTATACTAAATGGGACCATCTCCACCTTAATACAATAAACTTTTACGCTAAATGGACCATAACCATAAAATAGAATTAATAGTAAGTACAGGTGCTTACAAAGAACCTACACGGTGTTGAAATTGTATATATGTAGGTTACAGTTATACGCTGCCGCGACATTGTATCAGTCCTGTTCATTTACTGGAAAAATGATTTTCCACACGCGAATTTGTTTATCGTTCACACTGTGACAATACGGATGTTGGTCTAGTAAGTGCGAACGTAATTTTTTACGACCCGGATTGAACCCCTTTTAAGACCGCACGTTCTCATGCGTCCGCTGCTACTAAACATAATGAATTGTACCTTTTTACTTAAAAATGTACGATTTTGTACGGTCTGACACTCCCCGTACGCCACACTAATTTAAGGATGACGTACTTCCGTTTTGTACGGTACTGAAAATTTAACCCTAAATAGAGTACAGAAAAAAATAGAATGAACTACACTAATGGAGAATAATTTGAAAAAAAAGCGGGACGGAAATAGTGTACACAACGCTAATAACGATTGGCGGTGTAGCGTATTGCTGTAGAATATTATATCGTAAAAAGGAGCAACAAAATACACTCTTTAAATTCTGGTACTACAGTACAATACTGTACCGTACAGTACAGTGTAGCGTATCGTAAAAATTTTTGAACAAAAAGGATATGCATCATTAAAACACAAAGTACCAAGATACATTTGTGGATGGGACAAAGAAGGCTACGCGTCAGTGACCTACTTCGTAATGCCGTACAGAAAAACGAATGTGAACGAGAAAACGTAGAGAAATTACAGTACAGTACCGTTCTATTTGCATGGACGCTCATGTACCGTTGATTATAATTTTTTATATTCGCTCCCGTATGAGCGTGTCCTTCCAAAAAGGTTGAGTCGTCCACGTAGGCTATGATTCAAAAGCTTAGGGAGTCGATGACGTGGACCAATTAAAAAATTATTATTGTAAACCTTCCATTGGCTGGAATATCTGCCAGATTCTGCAGAAACCAGCAATGTACGTAAAGGTTTGACCTCGCTGTTGCAAACATCTATTGACTTCTGAAGACAAAGGAAGTTCTTTTGTCTTTTCGATTTTCTGTCGTAAGGTGTCCGTTGCGTGTCTTGTCTCATAAGCTGGACCGTAACGACATGTAGTCCGTACTGAAACAGAGCAAGACTAAGTTTGCCAGGAGTTTGACAAGTTTCAAGGCTTGTTTTACTGGGAATAAAGAATTCTTTTCAAATGACGGTCCCCGAAACGCACTATAAGCAACTACAGTACTAGTCTGAACCTGGTCTGAACTGTACGGTCTACATTATCCCGGTTCAACCGTCGAAACGGCCGTTTTCCAGCTACCGTGTACCGTAATTCCGTGACGCGGTACTGTACTTAACACAACTATACGTATCGTACTAATAATTTTCAATTACGACAATCATTTTTTCGTACGCTATTCGCACATTTGACGATTCGATTCACTCCGACGTTTCAAAAAATTTGAATCGTCTCTTCGAATTTGAGTCACGATATTCTGCCACGCGACATCTTAAAACTTTCAAACCCTAAATCGTTAAACCTAACCCTAAAACTCGAGTAAGGAAGCCATGGCGAGCACGGCCTGCTTCGTCATCGTCGGCCGCAACGACTGCCCTCTCTATGAGAACGAGGTCGGGTCGGGCCCAAAGGTACGCTGGATGAAGGTTACGTGTCCTGTACGGGGAATTTAAAATGGTACGGATTTGTACGGACGATGTCGAATGTAATGGATGTAGGGAGATTATGCGGAGGCTGTTCGGATTTTATGGATGCTTTCTTCCAGTGTGTCTAACCTCTCCCTCTCTCTCCCTCTCTCTCTCTCTCTCTTCTCCCTCCTCTCTCTCGCTCCCACTCACGCAATCACACTCATCCTCTTTCTCTTTCCCTCTACCCCTCTCTCTCCCTCTCCCTCCCTCCCCCCCCCTCCCTCTATTCAGAAGGACGAGGCCGCCCATCTTCACCAGTTCATTCTTCACGCCTCCCTGGACATCGTACAAGATGTAGAGTGGACTACAAACTCCATGTAAGAGCCAATTTTAACGTTTTTTTGGAGTTTTTTAGGATTTATTTAGGGTTTAATGAGCTTCAATTTTTTTTTTTAAGTTTTAGGTTTTGAGTTTCATCGGTTCAACATCGTACAAAATATAGAGTGGACTATATAATTCATGTGAGGGTCATTCCTATGGTTTTCTCTAAGGATTTTAGGGTTTAAAGGGACTTAAAGAAGTATTGTTTAAGGTGAGAAGGTTTAGAGTTTTATCGGTCAAACATCGTATAAGATTTAGTGTGGACCATAAACTTTATGTGAGGGTCATCCTTATGGTTTGTAAGGGTTTTTAGCATAGATGTTTCATTCGTACTATGCGCACGGAAAAGTATTTTGAAAAAGAATGCATATGCGCATTATTCAAAATTTCACATTTTTTAAAATGCGTTGACCGACTTTGACTTATTTATAAAATAAAAATACGAAAAATTTCATCAAAAGTACTACTACAACTTAGGGTATGTGCCCATGTATTAAAGTACCGAGTTTTTTATCAGCACGAAGGAGAGTACTCCCTATTTTTTTCATTGCCTATCACGCGCATGTACGTAAAAAAATTGCAGTTAATGAAATTTAACTCAAAAAAACTTTACATCAACATTAGTACTGTTCAACTAGCGTTAATTATTCTAATGTCGAATATTAATAGATAGTGTAATGTAAAAATGTGTACGTCCGTACTAAAATTGCTCATTATTTCGTACAGACAAACAAAATAAGTGTCAAAGAATGGCGTCGAAAGGGAAAATTGAGTGCGTCGCACGGAAAAGCGTACTTAGATTTGATTCCAGTCAAAAAGAGGAGGGAGAATGTGTCAGTCCGTACTAAAACTGCTCATTATTTTGTACAGACGTACAAAATTAGTGTCAGATAATGGCGTCGACGGGGGGAAATTGAGTGCGTTGCACGGAAAAGAGTACTCAAATTTGATTACAAGTCATAAAAGACGAGAGAAAATCGCGAGAACGTGTTCTCACATATTCAGGCGTCAAACATGTGAACACAGGCTTTCGCGGCTACCCTAAAAGCATGGGAAATTGTATCGATTTCTTAACTCTAACAACGATTCACGGTGTACTTTTGACCTTTTTTTATAAATTCCGTACATTATATCCGTACAATCCATCCGTACACGAAAAGTATACGAAATTTACGAAAAGTTCAAAAAACCCTAAAAATAATGCATAATCGTAAAATTTTCGAAATTTTAACGAATGAAACATCTATGGTTTTTAGGGTTTGAAGGGACTAAAAAAAGTATTTCTTAAGGTTTGAAGGTTTGTAATTTTATCGGTTCAACATCGTTCAATATTTAGAGTGGATTACAAACTCCGTTTGAGGGCTCCGACCTCACATTCCTAGGTTTTTTTTTAAGGGTATTTTAGGGATTCAAGGATTTTAAAGGTTTTTTTGTTAGTGTTTAAGGGTTTAAGGGTTAAGGGTTTTTGGGGGAATTTATCGGTTTCGAAAAGGTACAATATTTAGAGTGGACCCAAATCCCATGTGAAAGCCAATTTTAGGGTTTTCTAGTGTTTTAATGTTTTTACGGTTTTTTAGTGTTGTAGGGGTTTTAGGATTTAAGGGTTTAAAGGGTTTTCGAGAGGTATTTCCTACGTTTTAGGGTTTGTTCAGGGCTTCATTTTTGTGATTTTTTGTTGTTTTTTAAAGTGCATGAATCTCCTAAAAACACAGCAACATTTTTTTTCAAAGAATTTGAAACCAGTTTTTTTTTTCAAATAGTGGAAAATAAATCGTTTGGAAGTTTTTGAGAACTTGGAAACAAAAAAATAAAGAACCGATTCAGCTCACTCAATCCTCGTCGATCGGCATCAAAAGATCGATCATCAAAATCAATCAAAGTCAGCTTAAAATCTTTTTTTCGTCAGGCAATCAAAGTTCAGGAATCGGCGAATCGGATCAGATCGAATCGGATCTGGATCCTCTTTTTTTAGGCATTAAAGAAAGAACGGTCGGATCCGCTACGTGAAGGGACAAGGTGTCAAATGGTTGGAAGAAGGCTCTCTCTCAAATCTTTCTCTAGATCTCTCAGTCCGCAAATGTCAAATCGTAATCCCCCCTCCCTCTCTATCCCCTCTCCTCTCTGCCTCTCCCCCTCTCTCCTCTCCCCCTTTTCCCCTCTTTCTCTCCCTCTCCTTCCCTCCTCTCTCCTTCGCTGCCTCTCCCCCTCCCCTGGCCCCGGTCTCCTTGACAGTCCACACACACCAGAATGCTTCTCCTTCACGATTCTCGCAACGAGGACGGAATTCGTATTTTTTTTCAAGAAGTCCACGAACTTTATCTCAAGGTTTTTTTTTTTTTTTGTTTTTTTATATTTCTTGTTTTTTGCTGAACTTTAAATGCTTTATATATATATATACACATATATATGAATGTATATACACAAATATATATACAAATGCATATATACACATGTATATATACATATGCACTCGCACGGATGTGTATTTATATATATTTAATTTGTATTATGATATGCTTATATGTACATAAACATACGTACATATGCACACACATATATTTATATGTACATATATACATATACATATACATATATATATGCATACATATATGTATACATATATATATGTATGTGTGTATGTATATGTACATATTGTATATACATACACACATGTCACATGTACATATACATATACATGTAATTATGTACATACATGGATTTTAATGATTTTTGAATGGTTATTAACAGTGTAATGATTTCAACAGTTCGAGCCAAAATTCGATACAATGCACTAATAATAGTACAAGTAATCTTAGTAAAGAAATAAAAAAATGTAAAAAATAATTTAACCACGTTCTTATCTTAGAAAACCCACTAAAAAATGGGAAACTTAAAAAAACCTTGAACTATTCTAATCAAGTTGTTTCATGAGATTCCTCAACTCATAAAGGAAGGTAAAACGAAAAAAGTCTTTTGGCACAAAAAAATATATATATATTTATATATATACATATATATATACATATATATATACATATACATATATATATGTATATGTTATATATTAAAAGTTCTTGAAAAAATTCGGCAAAAACTAATAGACCCTAAAGATTTTTGGAAAACTCTAGAAAGATACAAAACAACTCGAACTTTTTGGAATTATTGGAAAGGAATTAACGTTTTTGAAAAGCAAAAAAAAAAACTTAAGAACTACAAAATGGTGATTTAATTTTTTTTGAAACTCTCAGACACAAACTTCAAAATTTATAGCATGCAAAATTTTAAAAGCTGAACAAAATAAAAAAAAAACACAAAAAAGTGAAAAACAGAAATATTTCACAAACCTTAATGTCATTCATTCTCTCTCTCTCTCTCCCTTCCTCTCTCTCTCCCCCCCTCTCTCTCTCCCTCCCTCCCTCCCTCCCATTTTTTCTCTCTTCATACTATAGGTTTTGATGAATCCTCTACATATCCCGGGATCTAGAATAACTTCGACGGTTTTCGATACTAGAGTTCGAGCTTTGGCTAAAAGACATCTTTGAAATTTTCATTTTTCATTTTTTCATCTCCTCATGTTTCCATTTTCTCGTCAAATTCTTCATTTTCCTGTTTCTCATTTCCCATTTTCCCATTTTCTCATTTTCTCATTTCAAATCTTGAAGCCGAATGCGATATTTGAAATGGATCCAAACTCCAGACCATGAGAGTTCAAAAAAAAAAAAAAAAAAAAAAAAAAAGTTACATCGATTAGGGAGGTTTGTTTCTCTAGAAGCAAAAACACGCTCAGAAATTATTTACAACTGTAGAACTTAGGTGAGTTCATTTAAAGGGTGTATATAGTTTTTTTTGACATTTGTTGACCTAGTTTCATGGATTTTTCGTCATATTGTAAATTGATTTCATGATGTTTCTCGAAGTAATAAATTGTCGTTATAGACTTTGACTTGTTCTAAATTAAACTTTGTCATGCAATAAATTTTTAGTTGTGGACTTCTATTTCTTCTAAATCAGACTTTATTCTAAATCAAACTTTATTGTAAATCAGATTATATTCTAAGCTAAACTTTATTCTAAATCAAACTTTATTCTAAATCAAACTTTATTCGAAATCAAACTTTACTCTACATTAAACTTTGTCGTATAATGAATTGACGTTATGGACTTTTAATTCAAAACCCCATCCTTCCCCCATATTGTATGTATGATCATATGTATCATACATTTTTAGGTTAACAAAATAAAATAAAAATGTTATGAAAGAGAAAAAAAAAAAAAAACATTTTTGTTGGTTTCTTAAATGTCAAAAAATCAATTTTTTATTTGCATATTGTGCCGAATGCCAAAATTAGAATAGAGAATATCTGAGTTGAATTTTTTGAGTTTGCAAACACTATAATTTTTCCATCAAAAAAATGTATTTCTATCCCATTTAAAAACTGTAGCAATCCCATTTGAAAACTGTCATTATCCCATTTAATAACTGTAATTTATCCTATTTTGTTTTAGTTTTGACATTTCCCATCTCTCCCAAAGCCTTTTCAATTCTACTCAATAATTGGCGTGATGTTTCAATAAATAAATTTTGTTGCTATATGGATGTCACTTTTTCATTCTTGTCTTATTCTCATGAAACAGCCATAAAAAAGACGAGAGGTTTTTGTTATTGCTTGTGAAAGTTAAATCCTATGATTGTCATTTCACAGTATTTAAAGTACCTTAGGACCTCCTGCAATTATAGTACTTATAGTATTTTAATAATGTGGCCATTCCCATGACCTTGTTAATATTACAAAAAGGGAGAAAAATTGAATTCAAAGGTGAGAAAAGAAAAATTGAGAGAAAAGAGGAGAGGAAAGGTGGGAAGGGAAAGCTTGCGAAAGGAAAAAAGAACTGGTTCAAAATATGTTGTGTAAAAATGGCGCGTGTGTTGTGTATTTTATTTTAGAAAAGCTCAAATTTAAGTTTTAGGGTACACCAACAGGTTTACAAAATCGTAAAGATTAATTGAGCGTCAGATTTTTATTTGTCTTTTTTGCCTTTTCAAATTCTTTTGGCAGTATTATCGAAGTTTTAACATTTTATGAACCTCTGAACAGTAGGTTTAGGTTTATCTAATAATAATAATCAAAAAAAGAAGTGGATTATTCTAATTTATCTAATGGATATCGCTCCACACATGTGCACTTGGTTTATTGCTGTTTAGTTCCAGTGTGACAATTGTCACCTTCATTCTGTCTTTTTGTTCCTTTTATGTTCTCAAATGGTTTACCAACAGGCTCACTCCACACAAACTATTGAATTTGTTACAATGTAGTAATTAGTAATGTATTTAGTTTTACAATGTAGGTTATCATGAGTGTATTGTAAGTTAAAATCCATTTGGCCTTTCCAAGGAAGCCTCCTCTTCTTCTTTTTCTTTTAGTTACTATTACTATACTATTTATACTATTGTATATTACAAAGTTGTATAGCATAACATATTTATTTAGATTAGCTTTTACAGCTTTCATATAAATGTAATGTATTGCAAATTATGGTTCACAACGGAAATTCATCTCATACTGTTCATGAATATTTCATGAGATGTAATTTGTATTTTTATCTTACAAGATACGAATATGAAATACATCGTATGAGTATGTACCCCCTAAGAGATAAAATATACAGCTTGGGTGGTAAATAGCTGCGTAGACATCCATACTATACATGTCCAATAAGACAGTATGTTCGCCGCAATACAGACGAAAGTACATGAGATCAGCCGATGTCAATTGTGCGGTGTGCTTTGTGGACGACCATAGTAAAAAGTTGCAACAATTCTCACGTTTTTTAATAAAGTCGGGTATTTTGTTTTCGTATAATGAAACAAACAAAATAGAACTAAAAAATATACATCCCATATGATACAAACAAAATGTAGCTCATGAATTACACATCCACTAAAAAATATAATATACATACGAAGCATATGGTAATAACGCACACAAGGCATAAGTACACAAGGCATAAAATTCACATCCAACAAGTTGTAAATATACATCTCCTGAACGAAAATATATACATCCATAAACAATTAAGTACTCATCCATACAATATACCAAAAAAAGCATTTAAGAAGGAAATTTAGCAGTATATAATCCAGTCTAACAGGTTCATTAAAAAAAATATATATGTAATAAATAATAATAATAATAAAAAAACAAAACAAAAAAGAGAGAAAGAAGGAAATGGAGGTGGTGTGACAAAAAATAAGAACGATTGAAAAACATTGTCATGAAATAAATGGATTTTAGAATGAGAAACAATGAAAAAAAAAGAAAATGCATCGTCCAGACAACAAAAAATTGAGAAATAAAATTTGTAAACAAATGAAGTTTAAGAAATAAAGTGGTACATAACTGAAATTTGAAAAATAAAACGGTAGATAATAAATAAATTTGTTCACATGTCACACCCAATTTCTTTCCAAAATCAAAAACAATAGTAGAATTGATAGGAAAAACAATTAAAAAAAGATTAAAACTTTTCTCGACCTTTTTCAAAAAAAAAAATTGTTTAAATTAATACCATGTCATTAAAATAATCTCCTTCTCATTTAAATAATTCCCTCTTTTCTTTCTTTTATTAACTACTAAGAAATTTTGCACAAAAACTAAAAACAAAACTAGATTATTTCTACAAAAAATTTGAAAGAAAGCCTGAAGTGGCTGAAGAAAATTTATGTTTTTGTTTTTTCAATTTTTTATTTTTTTATTCTTTCCTTCATGAGGATACGAAACCCTAAAAAAACCCTTAAAAAAAACTACAGAAAACCCCAAAATACGGTAAACTAAGAGGTTTTCGTATAAAGATAAGACTATATCGTATAAGACTTTTCTTATAAAGATAAGTCAATTCTATCTGTGACCTTATAAGAGAAGAAAAAAATGTAGTGCTAAAAAAAGGAATAAACAAAGGAGTTAAAAAAAGGGGAAAAATAAATAAAAAGGGAAAAATAGATGCTAAAACAAATAAAATGTGAACCAAAAAACTAAAGTAAAACTCGATGGTCGAAAACCAGAAAATAGAAAAATCGAAAGGTAGGACCTCCGAAAAACCGAAAACTG
Source organism: Zygnema cylindricum (assembly GCA_037447655.1). Lineage (NCBI taxonomy): Eukaryota > Viridiplantae > Streptophyta > Zygnematophyceae > Zygnematales > Zygnemataceae > Zygnema > Zygnema cylindricum. The sequence continues at coordinate 50,651 of JBBHKE010000241.1, read as the reverse complement.
AAAACTGAATACTGACAACTGAAATACTGACAACTGAAAACGGAAAAAATGGAAACCAGAAACTGAAAACTAAAACCGAAACCGGAAAATTGGAAATCGAAAACCAAAAACCGAAAACCGAAAACCGAGACCGAAAATCGAAAACGAAAAATTGAAAACCAGAAATTCGGAAACTGAATACCGAAAAATTGGAAACGAGAAACCAAAAATAAAAATTGATATCCCAATGAATTTCAAAAACCAAAAAACCGAATTTCGAAATCGAAAATTGATACTCGCAACTATAATCAAAACCGGAAACCGAAAACCAAAACTGAAAACTTTACATTTTAAATTTCACATTTCTCAAAAAAGGTCGAAGAAAGAAAAGCTTACAATCCCAATTAGAACCAATGTTGAAGAGAAAAATAAATTGAAATTTTTTGAGTGGATGGCACTTGATGGGGGGGGAGGAGAAGGAGGAGGAGGAGGACTACTGGAAACCGAATTTTCCGGGGGTGGAGATGGGGAATTTGAAGAGAGAGGAGGAGGGAGAGGAGTACTTTCTGGTGAAGGGCTGGGAGGCTCTACAGGTGGGGGAAGGAGTGGTGGTGGTGGTAGAGGGAGAGATACAGGAGAGGTCGCGGGTGGGGGGGAGGGAGAGCCTGCAGGAGAAGGTACAAGAGGAGTAGATGGAGGGAGAGGGGAGGGTGAGGGAGAGATTGGAGGTGGGACAGGGCCAAGAGAAGGAGAGATAACTACAGGAGGTGGAGGAGAAACTATAGGCGAGAGGGGAAGTGAAGGAGAAGGGATAGTTGGAGTAGGGGGTGGTTGAGAGGACGGAGAGGGAGCCGGAGTGGTGAGAGGAGGAGGAGATGAAGGAGGAAGAGGAACTCCAACTGGAGGGAGAGAGGGAGGAGGTTCTTCAACTGGAGTAGGAGACGGCAAATCTGGAGGGGGGGGAGAGGGTGAAGGTGTAGAGGGAGAGGGTTCACCGACTGGAGTAGGAGATGGTAGGTCTGGAGGAGGAGGAGAGGGAGAAGTTGGAGAAGGAGCCGGTTCTTCAACTGGAGGAGGAGGAGATGACAAGTCCGGAAAGGGAGGAGAGGGTGAAGGTAAAGTTGGGGCCGGAGCAATGGGTGGAGGAGATAAGAGAGGAGAGGGCGTGGGAGGGATAGAGAGAGGAGGTAAGGCTGGCACGGAAGGTGTAGGCCTGGGGAGAGAGAGAGAGAAAAAAAAACAGAACCGAGGTAAAATAGAATCAGCAACAAGACAAATCAAGAAAAGAGAAAACCAAAAGGACAAATCAAAAAGTCAAAAAAGAAAAATTAAGACAACAAAAATGCTTTAAGACTCTGAAGATATTAATTAGGAGAAACTAGAAGGACGACGGGAGAGGGAGGGAAAGAGAGAGGGAGAGAGGCAGGGAGTGGGAGGAGGGAGAGAGGGCGAGGGAGAAGGATAGGGTAAAGGAGACGAATAGATTGAAAGAGCTCCGTGAGATACGGACAGAATTAGAGAACCTCACAAAAATGTTTATGTTTTAGGGAGGGAGGGAAGGAGGGAGGGAAGGAGGGAGGGCGGGAAGGAGGGAGGAAGGGAGCAAGGGAGAGAGAGAAAGAGACATACCCCGCATCACCGAGGGCCAAGAGGGAGAGGGCCGGTGGAGTGAGACAGGACTCCCAACGACTATACCCGGTAGCTGAGAGGTGGAGGTACTTGAAGTTGTCCTGGTGGGGGAGAGAGAGAAAAGAGGGAGAGGACAGAGGGAGAGGAGAGAGGGGAGTGAGGAGTAAAGAAAAGAAAAGAGGAGAAAGAGAGAGGGGAGAGAGAGAGAGGTGAGGAAGGAGAGAGCATAGCGAGAAAGGAGAAAGAGGAGAGAGAGGAAAGCAATGTCAGAGGATGGAGAAATTGCCCCAGCATCATAATAATAAAGTTCAATATTTCTAATTTTTTTTTCAAATGTAATTTCCTCTTTTTTCAATATCCAAAAGTTTTAATAACTCAAAATTAAATCAAATTGCAAGACTCATTACAGATTACAATTTCAAAAGTAGGTTCACTTTTTTTTTTTTTTTTTTTAAACTTTGAAATTGAAGCAAAGAAAGAAGAAATTCAAGCACGAAACCAACAAAAATAAATATTTTTGTTTTCAGATGAGAGTTAGGTGTAAAAAAAAATAGAAGGACGATAAAATAAATACCTCAATATAATTTTCAGCCACAATTTGCCCATTTTCGATAAAATATTCGGAACAGTCATGAAACTTCACTAAACCACCTGTTACGAATGAGAAAAATAAGGAAAAGGTTTTAGAACAAAAATAATTAATTAAAACAAAAAATGAAGAAAAAAGGAACGGGAATAATAAAAGTTTAGGAAAAAACAATTCTGAAACTAACAAAGTTTCCCCTGGTACCTGTGAGTGAACTGTTTGTGAGCCCGACTTGAGAAAAGGAGGTGGTCAGAGAGAGAGAGAGAGAGAGAGAGAGAGAGAGAGAGAGAGAGAGAGAGAGAGAGAGAGAGAGAGAGAGAGGAAAAAAATGGGGAGAGAGAGAGAGAGAGAGAGAGTGCTATTTAGCTTGTCTTTTCTTCTTGTTTTATACAGTTTTCTATTTTTATCAAAAACAGAACTTTTCTGTCCACTTTCCTTCCACTCTATTTGTCACCATGACTTCACATGCAATAAAATAAAGAAGTGGTCAGAGATGGAGAGAGAAAGAATGTGATCAGAGATGGAGAGGAAAAGGATCTGGTTAGAGATGGAGAGAGAAAGAATGTGGGTAGAGAGAAAGAGATAAAAAGTGGTCAGAGATGGAGGGACGAAAGAATGTGGTGAGAGATGTTAAAGGAGGAAATTTTGGTGTAATAGAATGAGAGAAAGAGGGAGGGCGAGAGAGTGCGAGAAAGTAGGGAAAAAATATTGGTTAGAGAGGTTGAGGAAGGGGGGCTCATTGAAGAAAAAAATAGCTAGATCATGAAGAAAGAAGGAGAAAGTTAAGGAGAGACTTAAAAACTAGAAATACAAGATTTTTTTGAGGTATATTTTACCATTTGTTCCATCGAGACTTGATAGTTGCGAGTTTACTTCTCCACTGACAGGATTTATCTCCTCTCCTCCATTAGGATAACTCTGTTTTTTTCCATTCAAACCCGTTTAAGGAAAAGGAAAAATATCAAAATATGACTCAAAGAGAAGATAAACACATTTTAAGATTTCAAACTGGAGAATGAAGCCGATCGTTTTCCTTTTTTATGCAAAAATTAACTTTCTTTTCACTTCTCGAATTCAATTTCCTGAGATGACTCTGTTTCGCCCATCCAAACCCTCTATTATATATATATTTCAGAACAAAGCACTAATCCACCATTCAAATAGAAAACTTTAGAATCGAAAAAAAAACTTTACTTTTTCCAACTCTATGTTTTCCAAAAAAAATGGTTGATATAGTTCAGAAACAAACTCTGGAAAACACATAATGTATTAATGGAACTCTACTTTCACTCCAAAAAAAAAAAAAAAAAAAAAAGAAAGAAATTCACATACTGTGGGAAGGAGACCGAGAACAAGAATGGCGGTGTTCGGATGAGTTTGAATACACATTTCCACCAGGGATTTTATCTGACAAAAAGAAAATAATAACGTAAAAAAAGGAAAAAGGGAAAAAAAAAGTTTAAGAAGGTTTTGTTTTCCCTTTTTCATAAAGCAAAAATCAAAAATTGCATGGCTGTCCATTTCCAAAGAGCCCAAGTTTGGAAAAGTGAACATAGAAAAAAACTTTCAAGCATTCTATTATAAACTGGAAAATATAAGTTTTTATCCCATTGAAAAGGTATGTATCCCATTAAGAATTAAAGAAAAAGAAAGATTTTTGTTCATTTTTTGTTTCAAAAAATTTCGTTCGAAAAGTCCATTCCAAAAGAGCCAAAATTGGGAACATTTTCATACATCCCTTTAAAAATTGAAAAACATTAACAACAATTGATTAACGACAAAAAAGTCGGTTTGGCAACACAAAATAAAGATAAACAAATTTTAGCAAACAAAAAAATAAGTATAGCAATAAAAACATAAGTTTAAGAAGAGAAAAAATAAGATTTGTTATATATAGAGAATAGAGAACTCTGTTCAAAATAGAGAAAATAAGGATAACATTGAGGCAAAAATGTGGCAAAAAACTGGATAAATAAAGAACATTTTTCCAGAATAGAAGTTTTACTAACATTTTGTTATTAATGAAATTTCTCTTAAATTATTCAGAAAAATCAACAACTAGGAATAGTATAAGGAAAGAATGTCACTTCCAAAAAGTTATAGAAAATATACATACATAATATATACATATATACAGAATATATACATACATACATATATACATATATATATATGTACATATATACATGTATACATGTATATATGATAGACCTAAATATATGTATATCTAAATTGATATATCTTACAATATCCATACGTCAAAAACTCGGGAATGAGAAAGATAAAAAAAAACACACATACACAAAAGAACTTAAATGAAAAAAAGAGTCACCTGATCAGCTGTTTCTGATGATGTGAGAGGTTTTTTTTTTTGTATCACATCATTTATTCCGATAGAAATTATTAAAAGGTGAACATTTAGGGTTTTCGGAAGTTCTCCATTCTGTCACAACAAAAAAAAAAAAAAAAAATCGAAACAGAAGACAGCATAATCAACCTTAAAAGTGTTAGTATGTTTGTTCGAGAAAACAAGTAAAGAAACAAAAAAAACAAAAAAAAAAGTGAGAGAGATGAAATGGTTGTATCACAAAATAAATAAATAAATAACAATGGGACAATGTTCAGTTTGTTTACAAAAAAAGGTTCAAAAACAGTTAAGAGCAAGGTATTTGGAACTTCAATAAGGTCCAAAAAGGTATAAATATCTAATTTTGCCACTACCATTCAAATGCATGTTATTTTTCAATCAAGTTTGATACTATTGCATGTTTTTTTTCTGTCATTTTTTATGTTTTAATGTTTTTTCTTATAATTTTTGGTACATGTCAAAGTATTATTTTATCATTTCGTACTATTTAATGTATGTCTTAATTGTTTTGTACAATTTAACGAAATATTTATCACTTTTAGTGCAGATATTATGTCGTTTCATACGATTTAATGTAATTTCCTAATCAAATTTCCTAAGCAATTTGTTTGGTTTAATGTGCTTTTGTACCATTTCAAATGAGTTTTAAAAGCGACATAAAGGTTAAATATGACTAGAAAAATCGGAAAAACCAAAGTAAAAACGGGTGATTTGGAGCTCTACTTATTCGTATTTTATTTTAGTTTTTTATAATTTATATAATTTATTATAATCTATTATATTTTATTAGATTTTATTTGATTTTATTTTGCTTCGTCTTATTCAGCTTTTAGAAAAAGAATGAGAGAGAAGAAGAAACCCAAAACAAGGAAAAGAAGAGAAGAAGAAGAAAAACCCAAGAAAGAAGAGAGAGAGAAGAAAAAGCAAGAGAAAAAAATGGAGAAAAGTAGAGACAAATGAAAAAAAGATGAGAGAGAGTGAGAGAGAGAGAGAGAGAAAAAACCTCAAAACGCCATCGAAGATTTTCCACTCTATCCGCAGTAATTCCAAAACCCAAAACATCGCCGCCCAAAATGGTCGTCATATTATTCCATACATCCCTGTGAGAGAGAGAGAGAGGCCAGAGAGGGAGAGGACGGGGAAGCAGAGGACAGGGGGGGTGAGGACAGGGGGAGAGGACAGAGGGAGAGGACAAGTGGACAGAGGGGGAGAGGCCAGGAAGGGAGAGGACAAGGGAGAGGCAGAGAGAGGGGAAGAGAGAGTGACAGGGAGAGAGGCAGAAAGAGGGAACGAGGGGGAGAGGGAGGAGAGAGAGGTAGAGGGGGAGAGGAGGGAGAAGAAGAGGAGAGAAGGCGAGAGGTTTAGGGGGAGGAGAGGGAGAGGGAGAAGAAGAGGGAGAGAAGGTGAGAGGTTCAGGGGGAGGAGGGGGAGAGGGAGGGGGAGAGGGAGGGGAAGAGGGAGGGGAAGAGGGAGGGGAAGAGGGAGGGGAAGAGGGAGGGGATGAGGGAGGGGATGAGGGAGGGGGAGGGGGAGAGGGAGGGGGAGAGGGAGAGGGAGTGGGAGAGGGAGAGGGAGAGGGAGAGGAAGAGGGAGAGGGAGAGGGAGAGGGAGAGGGAGAGGGAGAGGGAGAGGGAGAGGGAGAGGGAGAGGGAGAGGGAGAGGGAGAGGGAGAGGGAGAAGGGGGCGAGAGAGAGGGGGGAGAAAGAAAGTTAAAAGGAAAGAAACATAGACAGTGACAAGGGAGAAAGAGAAGGGAATATTGATAGACGGAGAGCGAGAGAGAGGGAGAGAGAGAGAGAGAAAAGACATGAAACTCACACACTACCGGCGTATTTGCTTTGTGTTTTTCCACGAAATGTTCCGCCCCAGCCCTAAAACCGAGAACATACCCCCCTCCCCCCCCCAAAAAAAAAAATTTCTTGACTAAATTAATAAGAACTGAAAAAAAAAGGACATTGACACATAGAATTCTTGATAATGGCCAAGACGTTGGTTCAACAATTTCCTCTCTTTCCCCCCTCCACCCTCTCCCCTCTTTCTTTTTTTCTTTTTTTTCTTTTTTCTTTCTTCTTCTTGTAACCAATGTACCTAATATTCTGAACACTACACCGCCAATCGTTATTAGCGTTGTGTACGCTAATTCCGTCCCGCTTTTTTTTTTTTTTATTCTCAAATAGAATTATCCACACTATTTTAAAAAAACCCTAATTCCTAATTAGAATAGACGATTTCTTCGAAAATTTCCAAATTCCCAATTAGCGTAAACCACGCTAATTATTCGTATACGCTAAAAAAACTTACACGCTAATAACGATTGGCGGTGTACTGTTTTTGCAAAGCCAAAATTAAACAAAAAAAAATGCGAAAATAATATATATATATATATATGTATATATATATATATATATATATATATATATATATATATATATATATATATATATATATATATATATATTATTTTCTCATTTTCGTTGGAAAAAAAAAAAAAAGCAAATGAAAAAAGTTTTTTTTTTCTCACCTCTGTTATAGAATCCCCAACAAAAAGGACATCCAGTGAAGTTTTGTCTTTTATTTCGGAAACATAATTATTGTGGAGATTTTTCCACCAATCTTGAGTTCCGGATTCGGAAGGGGAATCGTCGGTGGAAAAAATTTTACGACTAGGGAAAAAAGAATTGGAAAAAGTATTGGAAAGAGAATGACAAACAGAAAGTTTACATATTACCAAAAGAAAACAGAAAACTCTTCCTGATAATCTCACCATTGTGGAAGAAGCAATTAGTTTTCTCTGCAAAAAAATCAGCAAAAAAAAAAATACAATTTTTTGAAGGTCATTTCCTGCTTGAATACAGAAAAAAAAAACAGCAAACCGAAAAAACCGGCACATATTTGCAAAAAAAGAAAAAAAGTATTGATAGAACTGTAAAACTGTAAAACTGTCATTCTGTAATACTGTAATTCTATCATACTGAAATAGTGTAATCCTGCAATACTGTAATACTGTAATCTGTAATCCTGTACTACTGTAGTACTGCAGTACTGCAGTACTGTAATACTGTAATAATGTAAAACCATAAAACTGTAAAACTCTAAAGCTACATAGCTGCAATGCTGCAAAAATAGTCAAAGTTTCTTCCGAAGTGATGTTTTTGACTGGACAAAGAACAAAAAAAGATTAAAAAAAAGAGCTCAATCAGTAATAGTGCTTGAATCAGTTGAAAATAGATATTACTTGACAATTCTAAAAATATTAGAAAATAACTTAAGGAAAATGCAATGTAGCTTACTGTTCCAACAAAAACATGGCAAGTTGTATTAATCTCTGAGCTTCAAATATTCATCAGATTTTTTTTTTCAAATAATCTTGTCCACATTCACCACAAAAGTTTACTTAAACTGTTCTTTCCACCTTCACCAAGAAAAAGGTTATTTTAACACTTTTTTCCACAATCACCATAAATTCTCTTCATATTTTTGGCAGAGACTATTATTCTTTTTTTTTCAACTCACCAGCAATCAGAATATACAGAGCATTTGATAATCCAAAAAAATCTTGTTTATGAATAAACGTCAAAAGAATGATCGAACCAAACTCAGAATATAAAAAAGTACAAAAAAACGAAAGTAAGAAATTATTCGAATCAAACTAAATGAAATAAGAATTTCAACAAATTATTGACAGCAAATGAACAAAAAAAGGAAAAGAAAACAAAAAGAAACCGCTCTATCTTTCTTGTTTTGCTGCTGCAGGCTTACTACTGCATTTTTCTGCAACTGCTTTTCAAATTGAGTCCAGTGGAGTACGAATTCTATCCAAGTCTGAAAGTACGAATTCTTTATTCGTTTCTTTCTCAAAGTCCGAATTCTGAAGCCAGCGACGGCAAGTTTCCTTTTTGAATTTTCCGTTGCAGTACTGATTCTTCGTTGACCCGCCTGGAAAGTGACAGGTGTGATAGTGGTGTTGCTGATGTGTCACGGACATTAAAGGAGGTGGAGTTTAGCGGCCGTTCCTGCCATAGTGCAGAATTCTGACGGCCGACGGTAAACAGTGACGGTGATAACGGATAATACGCCACTCGCCAGGCGACCGGAAAACAATTGGCCACTTTCAATAGTGTGCACTCCAGCACTCCCCCCATTTTGCTAAGTCTAATAGTATTTTCTGTAGCGTTGGGTATCGGGTAAATTCATATCGCGATAATCTCAATATTCAATATATCGAATATCGATCTAGCAGAATCCTCGATATATCGTACCGGGACAAACATCAATCATCGCGATATATAGTATTTTTTTAAATTTAATATTTTGTATTTCTATATAATATGTAATTTTAGCGAAAAAGACAAATTGTCTGATACGCCACGTACGACGTGATTTTCGTTCCGTGACTTAAAGGTAGACGCCGCAAAATGTAACCGAAAAAAATGTACTAATTCTGTAATTCATATAATTCATATAATTACTTATTTTGGGGGTATGGTTACATTAGGAGGTCTCTGTAATAGTACGGACAGCAAAATTTATGTATTACAGAGGCCTCGATAACATCGCGTATCCTCTGTAAACAAGTTTTTACATACGTGTTCTGATTTGAGTGGTTCCTTGTAAGTTGACGATCAAATCTTTAAAATAGTCAAAGATTTGAAAACCGACCATTTTCGTATGGAAATCCGTACTTTCGTATTACATACTTGTACTTCACAAGTGTACCGCGTCAATGTACAGCAGAGATCTCCTTCACTCTGCTGACTTTCAAGAAAAAACTGTATTTCTTTTCGGCAAAGATTTTACCGTCACCTTGTCCGAAGGCACGTGACTTTGGAGACCTGTGAAATTTTTCCATTTTTTTTTTAATGCCTCGATATATTGCCGATATATTAGAGATATATCGCGATATTTTGATTTTCGATATATCGAAGTGATAAATCGATTATCGGGTACCTGAAATTCGATATATATCGAATATTGGCAAAAGGTCCTCGATACCCAACACTAATTTTCTGGACTGTTATATCGAGTCAGTGAATGTGACGACTTATTTGTTAATTCATATATTTGTGGACAGAAAATATCCACGTGGCAAAACCAGGGGGGGTCTAAGTTTCCGTTGTCATTTTGGTTCCAAACCGGCAACCGCCAACCGCGGCAACTGGCAAAGGTCTGTGAATTGGGCTACCGACTCTTGACGGCAGGGTTTAGCCGTCAACGTTTAATAAACTGCGAATTGCAGTTACAGTACACCTTGAATCGTTATTAGCGTATAGAAATTATTAGTGTAAAGAAAAAATTAGCGTCATTAATTCTAATTTAGTGATGGGAGACGTGGCAGATTATGGTCCACTTCCTTAAATAGCATAATTAATGTTATGGGCTTTTCATGCGATCTTCTTAGATCGCTACTTTGATCAGCGACCGTCCGATCGTCTGAATCTGACGGTGTTAAAAAAAAATTTAGTCCGAATGTTTTAATTGGTCCAAATCTTGGTCCGAATAAAATATGAGTCTTAAGGTCATATTGTATGTTTTGCTTACAATAGACATATTGTATGGGCCTACTTTCACCTACTTTTGAACTATGGTGCGTTGCCACGAAGACCCAGTCAATCACCGGATGAGAGAAATAGCGGCGCCGACGGCCGGGCAGGGTGATTTTGGCATACGACACATTTCTGTTAGGTCGCCAAACCAGTTAAAAAGGACCAAAAAGTGGCTCGAGAATCGTTTCCAAAATTTTCATTGGTTAGCTAAATGAAAACATGTGAAAGACGAGTACATGCACGTAGGTCCCTACTCTAAATAATGACCGTACAGTATTTTGAGCTGATTTCTGTCTTTTTAGGAATTCCACATTCGTGACCTTTGGAAGTACGCCCTTGTCACTATCGGTACAGTTGTCGTTTGTACAAAATAACTGTAATGTCGGAACTAAACCAATTGTCTTGCTCGGTTGCTCGTGTACTTTTGAAAACAATTGGGCGAAAACAGCTATCCAAAATTTATCGTGATCCCAGTGGCCATTTTGCCACGTAGGAAGTGGAGAGTCTGACTAGGCGTCAGTGCGCGGATTCGTTATTGAATTTTTCTGTCGATTTCTTTCAGGTGACGGTCAAAACGACAGTACACCGTGAATCGCTATTAGCGTACATGACGCTAATTGGGGTACCCCTTTTTTTGGGGCAAATTCTCAAATAGAATAAAGTACGCTAAATGTTTTTGCACGTTATTTGAGGTACCCCGCTCAATGCGGTTCATAACTGTAATTTAGTGTACTTTTAAATAGTGTGGTGTACGGACTGTCAGATCTGTACTATTTCGTACGTTTTTAAATTTAAAAGTACAGAAAATATAATAATATATAATTGCGTAAATATTTTTCGGCATACGCAGATGTCAAAAAAACGCGACGGCGTACGATTTGAACAATTTCGTACATCTATATGTTTTAGTGTCGACATATTACGTGCTGAAAATTTTTACAAAGCAGTTTACAAATTAGAGTACATGATAAATTAGTATCATGGTGTACCCGAAAAAACACAATTTACCGTAAAGTACGCTAATTGTTTCATTACGCTATTTTTTTTATTACGCTAATAGCGATTCACGGTGTACTGATGCGTATCGAACTGATTTTTGTTACGTGGCCTGATATCCGTACAATTGCGTGGTTCACACTTGAAAAATGGGAAAACGGATGTCATAAATTTTGGGATCCGTACGCCAAATTTCATAAAATGACAAAAAACGCGGCGGTGACGGTTAGGGCAATTGGTTTGACCGTTTTGGAGCGTAGCGGCGGACAAAAGACGCAGTTTTATACGTCAAAACTCGACAGTTGCGTATACCAAACGGCAACTGCCGCCCGCCATCGGACACCATGTTCGGAATGCACTTTTTCGTTTTTTAAGAATTTCGAAAACGAAGCGCACGGACGTGAACCGTACAAGAATTCATTCCGTCGCAAACTTATGAAAAACTAGAGGACCAATCAGACAAGAGAACACATAATGTTAAAAAAAAAAAAAACACCGATGGAAAAAAAGAAAAAAGGGCATGTTCTAAGTTCCTTCGCGGTTATTTTCGCTCTGTACAAACGCTTGCGTGGCAGTACATTTTGGTTTGGAAGGCTTCGTACATATCATGTCCGCAAAGCGTTTACTTTTCGTACGGACAAGTGGCTCCTATCACGACACGCTACACCGTGAATCGCTATTAGCGTAATAAAAAATATAGCGTAATGAAACAATTAGCGTACTTTACGGTAAATTGTGTTTTTTAGGGTACACCATGATTCTAATTTATCATGTACTCTAATTTGTAAACTGCTTTGTAAAAATTTTCAGCACGTAATATGTCCACACTAAAACATATAGATGTACGAAATTGTTTAAATCGTACGCCGTCGCGTTTTTTTTACATCTGCGTATGCCGGAAAATATTTACGCAATTATATATTATTATATTTTCTGTACTTTTAAATTTAAAGATGTACGAAATAGTACAAATATGGCAGTCCGTACACCACACTATTTAAAAGGGCACTAAATTACAGTTATGAAGCGCATTGAGCGGGGTACCTCAAATAACGTGCAAAAACATTTAGCGTACTTTATTCTATTTGAGAATTTGCCCCAAAAAAAGGGGTACCCCAATTAGCGTCATGTACGCTAATAGCGATTCACGGTGTAGTTGACGTAGGCTAGCGTCACGTGCCAGTTCACGGAGGACAAAAAAAGTACCGTTTCCATACCATACCGTTTTCCCATTTTTCATGTGTGAACCACGCAAATTATTTGCTCGTTTTTCCTTCGCGATTTTGCCAGTTAATATGCGTGGTTCACACTTGAAAAATGGGAAATCGGTATGGTATGAAAACGGTACTTTTTTTGTCCGCCGTGAACTGGCACCTGACGCTAGCCTACGTCAACTAGAGTGTCGTGATACGAGCCACTTTTCCGTACGAAAAGTAAACGCTTTGCGGACATGATATGTACGAAACCTTCCAAACCTACCACGCAAGAGTTTGTATAGACCGAAAACAACCGCGAAGGAATTTAGGCTGCGGCCCCATGTAGTTGTATCTTAGCGTACTTACTTTGTATTTTAGCGCGGATCCGGCGGACCCGGATTTCAAGTGTCTCTATGTGTTCATTCGAAATTGTTACTTAAGTTTGTGACAATTGTATACGTCGACAACGCCCGTGACGGCTGTCACCGTGTACAATTTGTGATGACGCACCATATTTTTTTGAAACTTTTTGAAAGGTCGCAAGACACATCGTAATTTTTGAAACGATTTGCGGATTTGGTATGTCGCATGTCTTTGCGTGACATCGTTGACGTACAGCCTTGCACCCCTGGTTGTGCAAAATGCCTTGACGTAAACCTCTCCCGTCCGGCCGCCATTACTTCGCAGATTTTTCACGTTCGCAGACTTTTCAACTTTGCGTGAAATGACACTGCAGCGTCGAGACCCCTGCAAAAAAAAAGCCGTACAACATGCAAGCCGACAAAAAAAAAAAAAGCCGTACAACATGCAAGCCGACAAAAAAAACAAACCCTGTACTTTTTTTCGTCGTCAAAAACTTCTAAAATCTTTTCACACGTTGGAATATATTTTCAGATTGGTGTAGACGGATTTGCTTAGCTTAAAACACATTGCCGGTGTGTTTTGTGATAAGTTTGAAAATGACGTGACAGTGGGTCGAAAAAACGCAAGACGACAATTTTTCGTACATCCTAAGTTCAAGAATGACCCAAATTGTACTCTATAAATTTCCAATTTCTTCGTACGGTCGCAACTTAGGCAGTACGGCGCTAAGTTATAAAGGAAAACGACAGAAAAAAACCCGAACTTAGCCACATGGGGCCGCAGCCTTACTCAATTTAGAACACGCCCTTTTTTCTTTTTTTCCATCGGTGCTTTTCTTTTTTTTTACATTACGTGTTCTCTTATCTGATTGGTCCTCTAGTTTTTCATAAGTTTGCGACGGAATGAATACTTGTACGGTTCACGTCAGTGCGCTTCGTTTTCGAAACTCTTCAAAAACGAAAAAGTGCATTCCGAACGATTTCGGGCGGCAGTTGCCGTTTGGTATACGCAGCTGTCGAGTTTTGACGCATAAAACTGCGTCTTTTGTCCGCCCCTACGCTCCAAAACGGTCAAACCAACTGCCCCAACCGTCACCGCCGCGTTTTTTGTCATTTTATGAAATTTGGCGTACGGATCCCAAAATTCATGACATCCGTTTTCCCATTTTTAAGTGTGAACCACGCAATAGTTTCAGTAATTAAATTTCTTTAAAACTCTCAAGGAAAAATTCATGTTCAAAGGGTAGAGATTACAGATGGAAACTGTGATTTGTATGCTATAGTACACCGTGCATAGCTATTAGTGTTTATGTTTTTATCCCTTTAAAACTTTTTTTTCCCCGCACACATGTCCGATTTTCGGTGGGAGACTGCCAATCGGAAGGTGAAAATTTCTACTTTTCAATGTAAACCGTCCAATCAACAATCTGACGACTGTGCAAGGAGAAAAGATATTTTAAGTTGTAAAAAAAACATTAACACTAATAGCGATACACGGCGTACTGTCGCTGATTTGTAAATCGTACTCGCACGGAAAATTTCAAACAACCTAAAAGGCTAAAAACAAAAAAAGTAAAGCGCGACAAACCACGAAGGTCAAAGGAAGTCAAAGTTAGCGTCAGGGGGATATCCTCCGGCAAAGATTATTTGGTGGATATCGTTAGATTTGCATCTGTCCGAAGTTACATGGTCTATAACACGTGTAGGGTTGTTGTCGTACCAACGGCCACAAAAACCGTTGCAAAATTAAAGTTTGTACAATTGTCCAAGAATGTACCATTTGTACGTGAATGTATTATCGCTGTATCGCACATTTATGAAGGTGGCGTGATGTCCTACAACCAAGTTTTTTTTGTCGTCGAACAGGCTGGCTTTGATGTCACACGGTACACTCCATTTGCCATATGTAAGTTTATTGCTTCACGTCTGTCGTGGATCGACTCTGACTTTACAAGTGGACCAAAACACTCGTCCAGTAATCACAAACTCTCCTCCCGAGGACAGTCGGAGGAGACTAGCTACGTACTGGAAACAAGAAGCGTTTGCGTCGAAAATTGAAAATCTGACGGTGGTATTTTTCTCCAAGAAGTCTGGGAATTTCAACGAATTTTTAGTAAACATCTTTTTTAAAAAAACAAAAAAAAACAGTACGGCCTAGTACGGAAAGGTACTTTCTCCATTAAATAACCCCACTTTTCGCCTGATGGAAGGTTACCCTTAGCCTACGATAAAAACGCCTACTTTTGAACTATGATAAATATTCAGCCGCGCACTCTCTCTCTCTCTCTCTCTCTCTCTCTCTCCTCTCCTCTCCTCCAGTCTCCTCTGTCTCCCTCACCCTCCCACTGACCCTCTCTTCCCTCCTCCCTCTCTATCTTCCCTGCTCTCTGCGTCCCGCTCCTTCTCCCTCTCTCCCCTCTTCCCTATCCCTTTTACAAGTTATGTTGTATTTTAATATTTTTAATTTATATATTTTAAATGCCGTATATTTTTTAATTTACCTTACTGTCTTCTCTCTGCGTCTACTCGTCTCTTCCCTCCTTCCCCCTCCTCCCCTTCTCAGGTTTTTTATGTTTTTTATGTCAAATATTTTTTTATTTTTAATTTGTAAACCGCTTCAGTAGAACATTGATGCCAAAAAAGTACAAAATAAACAAACACGAAAAAAACATATCGTGACGAAGTGTATAAACCGGCTATTTTTCCACCTTCCTTGCCATTTTTTGAATATCTAATACCTTTTTTTTTTTCTTTCTTTCTTTAATCTTTGCAATGACTCCTACTCCTACCCTAACTTCCTTCAACTTCACCTCCTTCCTTAAAAGAAAATCTCTCAACCTTCTTACACTAATGCTTAAAGACAACAAATTCCCCTCCATTCTTCACTTTCCTCTTTCACTCCCTTTCGGTCACTCTTTGAATTCCTCTACCTCCTCAGTTATCTTCTTGAATAGATAGACCCAAGAATTCTGGGAGTGGTCATCAACAATTACGAAAATGTATATATTGCCTTCGAAACTCAAGGGCTTTCACATGTCCACAAATTGACAAGTACCAAGATGCTTCAAAAAAAAAAACCCCTAAAAAACCCTAAAACTCCCTCTAGATCTAGCGCCCCCGACTGCATCCGTCTCGTCGGTTGACCATCTCGGTGGTCCATCCCACGACCGCACGACTTTTGTACTACCCACTTCAAATTTGCCTCGCATGTGTGACAAGTTCGATGGTGCCATGGATTGAAAAGTCTTCGCTACATTTTGGAAAAATGGTTCATGATGCTCACCAACCGACGAGGCTTTTGTCTTTTAGTCACCTTCACGTGAGTCAACTATGTATGGAGTCAGTCACTGCTCTGTCACCGATCACGTTCTCTCGTATGCACTCAGAATTTCAATTGAAAAATCTCCTTTTGCGAGTATGCTCTCATCGTTTTGCTAAATCTGTGGTACATCCACGAGGGGGACAGAATCGTCGGAAATATAGTGTGTTTTGTAACTGTCTCCTTGACATGTTCTGTTGCTATTCCGATATTCACAAGTTGAATTGACCAACCAAAATCACATAATAAAATTAAATCATAGATGATGTGACTTCCAGTTCAATGATCCATTCCTTTTTGTTCTTCTTAATATCTTTACACATATACATTATACATAGTGTATATACAGTATATAGTATTACAACATATATAATGCATTTGTTGTTGATGTTAAATAAAATAACACAAATAAAGGTGGCACAAAAAAACAGTGGTAAAAACAAGAAAGAAACTTCTTAACAAAGTTAGCATCAACAAAAACATGTACACAAAGTTCGTGTTGGCACAGAAAAAAACAAACAAGAAAAAAAAAGCGAAAAAAAAAGCCTACAAAAATGGCAGAATCTTCTTTCGAACTTTGCCTCTAAAACATTTTTATTTTCCCTCTCCTCCTCTCCCCTTCTCCCCCTATCCTCTCTCTCTCCTCCCCTTCCCCCTCCTCTCTCCCCTGCCCCCAATTTACATTCCCCTTTTTTATTCCCCCTGACACCCTTTCGCTATTCACAAAAAAAAAGGGGCAAGAAAAAAAAAGAAAAAAAGTAAAAACAAAAAAAAAGTTCCAACAAAAAAAAAAACAAAAACAAAGTCCCTCCCATTGTTTGCCCAAAAAAAAATCCTCTCTTTTTATCCGCGCGGCACTGCTGACGTCAGCATTTAAAAAATTCCTTTACGCTGACATATTCATCGTGTTCTTTGCTGTAACCAAAAACTAACGAAAAAAAAAATATTTTTTCCTGCTGACGTGGCACCTCTGCTGGTGTGGCAGACATGATGACGTGGCAAATTTTCCGACATGGAACTTGTGCTGACGTGGCATTTAAGCTGACGTGGCGGGGGGCGGTTTTTCTGAAACATCTTTCGGGTCTTTGACAACCAAAACAGGGCAGGACTGGACCCGGGGAAAAAAAAGAGGGAGGGAGGGAGGGAGGAGGGAGAGGGTGAGAAAAGAGGGACAGAGATGATGGGACGGATAAAGATCCGACCGCTGAATGATTCATACTGACATTGCCATTCCGGATGATGCACGAAATTAAACGGGAGATAGGAAGTGATGCCAAAGGGCGATGACAGGGAGAGGAGAGGAGGGAGGGGGAAGAGAGGAGGGAGAGGGAAAAGAGAGGGCGGCCGGAGAAAGGAGGAAGGAAAAAGGAAGAGAGGGAATTTCTTAACTAGGGGAATGAAAACTGGAAGAAAGGAAAATGAAATTATTTTTTTTTTTTTTTATCTTATTTTTAGTTATTTTTTTATTCATTTATTTACTTATTTATTTATTAGCGGACGTTTCTTTGTGTTTCTATGATAGGACAAAATTTTGATTTCCGTTTAAAGAGTTTATTTTATTTTGATTTATTTATTCTGATTCATTTATTTATATTAATTTGATTATTTTTCAGTTCTTTTGATTCAAAACATTATTTGAAAATAAGGGCAAGTATTAAAATTTAT
>JBBHKE010000241.1:0-17741 GCA_037447655.1 Zygnema cylindricum | reverse complement strand
GAGAGAGAGAGAGAGAGAGAGAGAGAGAGAGAGAGAGAGAGAGAGAGAGAGAGAGAGAGAGAGAGAGAGAGAGAAGCAAACGAGTGGCAGTGGATGAAACAAAAAGGAAATGGAAGTGAGTTGTAAAGGAGCACAAGACTCCAACTGCAAGGGAGGCCGAAAAAAAAACATAGGAAACAAAACCTATAAAGGCATAAACACGTCAATCTTTTAAAATGAATGTAGATAATTTGCAAATGCAAAACTTACAAAAACGATTAAGGTTGCTTATACCAGCTGACCTGTAAATTTTGCAAACTGCCAAAAGAAGTCGAGTGAACGAAAATGCTCTCTGCCAGGCTGCCCATATAACCGAAAAAAAATAGTAAGACTATGGTCAAAAAGTCAGTTGATAAGAATAAAAACGGGACAACAATAGTAAGAGGTTTATTCTTTTTACCAGGAACAAAGCGATTGTGATTTTCATTGAACTGTCCGTCTGCCAGATCTATATAAAGGGCTACACACCTATCACCTGACATCACCAAAGCCTACATTTTGCGATTCAAGACCAGTGGGCAGTACACAACATACGGTGCAAAACCAGGATAAATTGCAAGAGGACCAAATGAACAAATGAGTAACTCGTCAATACACACCTGAGTGTGCCACCTGGCAAAAACGCCCACGGTAAGAGAGCTCCAAGCACATGCCACCTGGCAGCCACATCAGCGTTCCTTGGGAGATTCGCTGGATCTGGACTATGGGGAAACAATGATGCCACATAGCGCTCAACGATTGGTTGCAAAGGCACAGCTTCCGATGCTCTCTCCAATGATTGCAAAGCAGATCTGCTGACCATGGCCAGTAATGCAATCTGTCTGCAAGGAAAAAGAAGGATAACGTGATGGAAACAATAACTTACGGTACACGGAAATATCCTCTTTAAAGAAACACCTGGATCTGTCTGCATGGAAAAAATAAAAACACGATAGAAATAATAACTAACTACACACGAAAAAATCCTCTCGAAAGAAATAGCAGATACATTAGATCGAGAGAAAGATGTAATTACATCGATGATTTGTCAGAAGCTCAATTATCTTCAGAAAATATGGCAGAAAAAACAGATCAGAGAAAGATTGTACGTCAATGATTACTTAGAATCTTAACTCGTCATAAAGGGAAAACCTGTATGTGTGTGACTGTTTCCAAGAAAGTTGTTTACGTGGAAAACAAAAAGAGAAAAGGGAGTCGTTTAGAGGAAAAAAAACCATACTTTCTAAAAAGGCCACAAGTTTCAGCTTAGTTCAAAAACCTACTTCAGAGTCAGAATTTAATTCCCTTCACATACAGAAAAAAGTTACCTTTTGATACCCATTTTCAGGTACAACAGCAGGCGAATCTGTAGATATTAAGTGACATAGTACGGTTGTTTATTAACAGCGTGTCACTAAACAGAATTCCATCTTTAGTCCAAGTACATTGAGCTTTCGCTACAGTTTAGCAAAAAAAACTCCTGCTCTCCATCCTTACCATCGATCCTTTACATATGTCACTGGTTGAACAAATTCTGTTGAAGATTGTGTCGCAAAGTAAAATGGCCATGCTTCCTTGTCTCTGGCATTTCTTCGCATCTGTCTTACAGGTGAATGATGGGCCTACAGAATATAAGAAAGATTTTGAAACGAACCTTCTCCAGTTTAACTCGTCATCAAAGCCATAACTAGAGCCCTCGATATAATGCTCCAGAATTTTTTCGCGTGAAGAACGTGAGCTCGACCAGAAAATCTATAGCTTCATCAAACCCCTCAACCTCCAGCATTAAAATTATGTGCATTGTACATCACATTATCTGGACAATTTTTTCATTATTATTACTTGTTATTGTCCGCAAATGTCAGCTAAGATAACAGCGAACCATTATGATCATTTAATTCATTATATCATGGCCCTCGAATGTCAAATTTTCAAGCTGACTGTGACCTGTTTCACCCACATACATACTATACTTTGCAATTCTCTTCTTAGTCACATTTTTCTGACAAATTCAGTCTTAAATAATATTTTTACAGCAAGAAGCAGGCTCTGGACATTGGTGCATTAAAAAAAACAAAAGAAACGATATATATGTTTCCACATAGCTTTAATCTCTTTCCTGTCAGACAAAAGCAAATCGGGCGTATAACGTATTTGGGAAAAAAAGACCCACCTCGACCAACCAAAGTAGTGCCGTTTTATACTTTTCCGAAGTCCACAGCCTTTCATTCAGCTGAGATTCTAGAGCAGAAGCCAGGAAATCTAAAAGATGTGGTGCTTCCCCTCCCACAGTTGAAAGTGCGGCAGCCATGGCTGATATATTTTCGTCGTTTTTTGCACACTGGATAAATAACTTTGTCACAACCTCTTCAGCCTCCTTTCTGCACCCTTACATCTAAGAAAAAACATTCAAAGCAAATACTACCATCTCCTCCACCATCCTATCCCTGATTGTCCATCTTTCCAAAGTCAAAACTGCGACCATAAATGGACTGCAAATGTCAATAAGAAAGTTCAAGTTTGCAAAATACTCTCTCCCAGCATTCCATCTGTAATTTCCCATCTTTGCGAGTTGAAACGGCGACCATTAATTACATAAATTTACTGCAGATATCAATATGGATGAGCAAAACTGTAAGGGCAGTGAAAGATTCAGCAGAAGCGACAATACAAAAGCTGAAAATATTGATATCTCTCAATCTCATAGTATTT
This sequence comes from Zygnema cylindricum, assembly GCA_037447655.1. Lineage (NCBI taxonomy): Eukaryota > Viridiplantae > Streptophyta > Zygnematophyceae > Zygnematales > Zygnemataceae > Zygnema > Zygnema cylindricum. The sequence continues at coordinate 15,011 of JBBHKE010000241.1, read as the reverse complement.
CTAAACTCAGATCACCCACCTGTTTCTTTGCCTCGAAGCTAGATGGAGTAGCATCAGGGGATCCTGTGGACCAGATTTCAATACTTCCTTCCATAAAAAATTGGTCAACTGATTGTCACAGCTTAAGGCTATGTCCAAACAACTCAGTCTGCAAAACAGCAATTCCAATACCGCCCGGAGGAAATTTAAAGACAAATATCTAAATGGAAGGGAGACGAGCTCCAAATGCATGGAATGCCAGTAAGACAGTGGAAGAACAAAAGAAAAACCACACACACGCACATAATTCAGAGCAAATTTCATGAAACAGGTTCACCAAAAGTCTCTCCCGCGCGAGCTTCGAGAATCAGCCCAGATCATAAACAAAGATGAATGCTCTCGATGATGGTGTCAAGCTCACTCTTCTCTCCATGACTCGATTTTGAAAGACAGTCTTTTAATTCTTAAAGGCCAGTTCCTTCTTAGTAGTGATAATGGATTTTAACACAATATAGAGTCACCTGCAACAAGCTGGATTTTGCAAATTACATTTCACCTGCAACGGACTGCCGTCCCAGAAGAATACTAGCAAACTCCATTACAAAAGGCTTATCACATTCGAACTGAACAAATCCCTCCTTCTCTCGCAGACATCCTGTATCAGATGCTCTATTTTCCACAGTATCGCCACGTGCAATTTGGTACATCTTTTGCAATTTCATGCCATAATGAAAGGCATGCCTCATGAGAAGGGAACGGTCGGAGGTGGACAAATCGAAAGCCATGGCTGCTGCCTCCAACAGCCTCCGATTGCCTGCTGTCACCTGGCATTACATAGTGGTTAAATGGCTTAATGGCTAAAATAATAGTTTCATAGTGGTTAAAAGTTTTATTAATGGTTCAACAATGATTTAGAGGCTTAATAACCACAAAAAAGTAGCTAGTAAGATTCTGTCATCCATAAATTCCACAAGGTTTCATAGTGACCATTTAAATCTAAAAGTTCTCTTTATTCCTGCCATCTTCAAAATTGTATATAATTTGTAAACCAGAAGATGCTATATTATTAAAATTACTTTTAGCGACACTTGCAGATTTTAGCAATGGGCTTCATTGACAGAAAAGTTTATAAAATTATGTTTTGGTGCACATATTTTCATAATTTGGCGTGTGATGTCCAGATTTGTAATCAACAAATTCCCAAAATTCCATTCTCGGGAAATCAAAACCCGTATAAACTAGAGAGACCTTATCCTGGCAAGTAATGTTCTCTACTGAACTGACATTTTCCAGGCAAAGGAAAAAAAATCATCCGTAACTGGTTCACTAAAGCAAAGAATGAGAGGAAAAAAAAACAAACAATGACAGAAAAAAACACAAAAGAGGCGACGAGTGACAAGCGGTCCTCCTCCTTTTACCTGGCCAGCTGTCAGCCTCTCAGCCTGTCTTTCCAGAATTTCGGCCATTGTCACCACCAACTCCCTCGGCCATGGTCCCTTCACCATCTCATCCATAAAATAACACATGAAGTCGCAGCTTCTCCCCAATTTCTGCCCCACTTTCTCTTCCTTCCTGTCCCCATGATTGCCTTTGTCATCCCCTTTGGCAACTTGTAGTTGTCTCTCGCGGTTTTCCCTGTCTAGTTTCTGTAATCCGTCAAAAATGGGAGTCAAAAGGTGAACCGCAATGTGACAATTTGTAGCCCATACACTAAGAGACTCTGTCGAAAAAATCTTTCCCATCATGTCGCTGTCAATTGCACACTTTTTGGATGACTCTCCTCCTCCGTCATTTACCAAAGGTTTCATTATACAGGAAGATAGTGCAAGAAGACCATTCTCAGGAGAATCGCAACCTAAACAAGGAGAAGGTACCTCCTTCACCGTGGAGTCAAATATTGAGCTTTCAATCAAAGGCCCCAAAAAACAAAAAATTGGAGAAGATTGATTCTTTGGTCGTTTTGCCCATGGCTTTCGAAGACTGGAGGCTACCAATCTCACTGCTTGATGAGCTAATTTACCTGTAGAGACATATTACGAACAACTCCAATGAAAAAAAAAAACAATATTGACCGATGAAAAGGGTTTTTAACATTGTAAGAGGGCATGATATAACATTCTTAATAAACAACCCCATATAAAAAAAAAAAAAAACTGATCAATGAAAAGGGTTTTTCAACATTGTAAAAGGTCATGAAATAACAGTCTTCATGAACAACTCCAGTACAAAAAAACCAATTTTGAACAATCCTAATTCACATTGGACATTTCATTTCATGCGATATAAGAAGAGAGGTGTGACAAACTGAGGAAGGAGGGAAGAGCGAGGGAAATGGAAGGAGAGAAAGTGAGGGAAAGATAGAGAGAAATCTAAAAGGAGAGAGAAGGTGAGAGCAAAGGGCGGGTAAACAGTGAAGAGAGAGAAGAGAGAGAGGAGGTTGGATAGGCATAGGAGAGAAGGGATGAGCACTTGGAAAAAAGAAAGGAATATGGAGGAAAGCTAGAAAGTAAGGACTGAGATTTAGAGAAGGAAGATGAGGGAATTGCTTAAGCAAGCTAAAGGGTTAAACATCTAGTATACGAATTTGAATACCAGTAAACATCTACTGAAATCAAACAAAGTGCGATTCACTTTTTGCAAAAACAGTTAAGAAGTCATTCTCTTTGTGGAAACATTAATTGCAAATGTACAACTCAAAGACAACAAAAAGACTGCAAAATAAAGAAAAACACGTCATACATTTGCCCGTTCAAGACTAATCAATAGTGCTGTGGATTGGAAAATTTCCTACCACCATATTTCGGATAATCGATATGATCGATTATCGAACGGCAAAAGAGGGGGATATATCGTGTTGTGAATAGTATGTACTATGTAGTTTACAGTACATACAATGTAGTATGCACTGCCGCAGTGTCGTATATCACAATACGACACATACATTGTAGAACGTAAGTACAGTACCCCACAAAAGACATTCCACAACGATTTTGAGGAGTCGATATTGACCATCCAATCGACCTCTTTGGGTAAGATATACAGAATACTTTTTAGTTTTTTTCGTGGCTTTGATAAATGGATATGGCCAATGAGAGCGAAGTACAAATACCCCTTGAAGCAAACTTGACCAGAAACGTGTCCCACGTAATGAGAATATGATGTTAGAAATTCCCACTTGAAGCAAACATGACCCCAGAATTTTCCTCGCATTTTCATCGTGTCGCAACAGAGCGCGGCGACGCATCGTAAATTTGTGACACAATGTGGAAGGAGCACTACACCGTAAAACGCTATTAGCGTTAAAAACACTAATTCTGTCCCGGCTTTATCGCCCTCCAAAAATAAAATAGAGCTAATAGCTATTACTTAATTTTGTTTCTTGGCGCTAATTATTTTTGGTTCAAATTCGTCCACATCATTCGGACCAGAAATATAATTATTAACACTAAACCAGTCCTCATACTAATTGTTTCCGAACACAGTGTAGTGCATAAATATAAGAACCATTAAAGTAGAAGGTCAATTAACGCCTTATTTAGTTATGGGAATTTCAGACCAGTCATCGGTAAGATATCCCGTTAATTTATAATCAATATATTGGACCAATATATCAATTATCGGTAAGTTAGAACAAGGTATATATCGATTACCAGTAAAAGGTTACCAATACACAACATTACTAATAAATAAAAGGAAAACAAGCCGGAAACTTGAAATTTTGTTGAAGGATTTTGAAAAAGTATACAAATGATGAGAAACGTTGGCTTTCAATTTGTCTTATAACTAGAGCAATGGCCATCGGCAAAGAAATCGTGAGAAATTACAGGGTAATAACGCTTTCAAAAATTTCACACAGTTAGTGAGCAATCACACGCAAAAACACTCTTAAAACCATACGAAATGTAGAAATATTCATGTTTTACACACAAAACGTGAGTAATTTTTGATAGTATGATTTCCTTGTGAAGCACACTCATTGGATAAAATTAAAGAAACTTGTTTAGGATTTCTTAGGGCTTTCCAGGGTTATTTGAAATAAACTAGGATTTTTAAGATTTCGTTTATTATAAGGGTTTTTTATGCACAGATTTTTTTTGTAGTATTAACACTTAGCTTCCATGAAAAAAAACATGGTACGGTAAATTTGTACCGACGTCAACCATCATACAGCATCATCAAAGCGCCAGGCCGTGCCCATATACTCCATAAAAATTGTTCGGGATGTGACCACACAGTCTGTTTGAAAGCTTCTTGTTACACCGTAGTGCCACGCAAGCGATATTGTACGGGTGACATCTTCGGATATCATGTTTTTTTTCCAAAATCGCGCTTTGACAATGAAGGAATTGCCATTGGCAAGTTTTGGCGCGTAGAACCGCTGAAAACGACCGCCATAACACTTATAACTGCCGAAACCAGCCGTTCCAACCGCAATTTGTATGCTTTTTGTTTTTGTTCGTGTCGAATGGTACGGACCATGCTTTGTCCATATAACGTTTGATATTTTTTTTCATGGAAGTTTTTACCGCAATTGTTGCACATCACTAGGGTTTTTAAGGTTTATGAGGCTATTTAAAACATTTTAGGGTTTTTGATGCACAGAAAAACATCGTTTGGATGTCAGTACATGTCACGTTGCGGTTCTTGAGACTGGTGTCACATTACAGTTTTTGTGACAGACACTCCCGTTTTACCACTGCATTCTTTGAGACTGTTGCCACACTGCAGTCTTTGCAACAGCTGACACTGTCCCACTGTCAGTGTTACACTGACACTGACAATATGACAATTATATTACAGCATCCCACCAGTTCTAGGAACTCCAGGATACAATTTGCTGATTTCTGAAAATTGTTGCTGCAAAAGCCATCAGTGTGGACTCCCAGTTCTGGTATAGAATATTCCTATTACGGCTTCTTACCACAGAAAACATCGTTGCACATTACTAAGGTTTTTTAGGGTTTCTGAGGCTTTTATACTATTTTAGGGTTTTGTACGGATAGAACAAATTGTTTTAAACATCAGTTACAAATATGGCCGCTTTTGGCTAATTGAGCTTAGAAAACCTTAAAAAATTATTAAAAACACAAAAAACTCGCAGCCGCAGTATTAAGGATTCCAGGAAATAACTTGTTTTAAATACAGCAAATTATACTTCTAGTCAAATGTCTGTCTTTTGCAAACTTTGTCATGGTTTTGATTTTTAAAAACGCTAATGTGAAGCAAGAGCACAAAAACACTGTGAATTTTTTTCCCAGGATCTCAGAAAATCCTCAAGAATCAAACATATATAATAATTCTTTTACGACCCTGAAAAAATCCTAAATAACAGGGAAACCAGAATTTCAACCAGTCACCAGTTTTCAAAACTAGAAAATGGAGCCTCAGTACATTTGTAATTTTGTAAAACAGGATTTTTCCACCCTACTGTAATTGAGTAAAACTAACAACTAAGTACGCAAAAAAACCAGAATATACAGCCAAGATACAAAAAACAGACCAAAAAATCAATGCAAATGGACTTACCCGGAATACGCCCTTCTTGTAAAGCAATAACGACGAGGCATGCCACGTGGCAGCGCATCTTTGGACATTGCAGTGCTTCAGTAACATGTTTGATAAGCTCATGGCTGCTTTCCGTCAGGACACGAGAAGTCAGATGGCGGAGAATGTACAAAAGACGCTTGGACGAAGGTGGCAGACATGGACATGAAGCCATGGCGGATGACCATGAGCACTCTGCAAAATGAGCATAACACTACACCGCCAATCGTTATTAGCGTAGAAGTTTCTTTAGCGTAAATGAAAATTACCGTGGTTTACGCTAATTAAGAATTTGAAAATTTTGAAAAAAAACAGCCAATCGGAAGTTGAGAATCTTACCTTTCAATCGCAACCGGCAGATCCACAATCGGACATATGTGTACGGAGAAAAGATGTTTTAAGAGAGGAAAAAACATCAACACTTAGAACAATTTACACACGTGCGAAAATGTGCTGTGTGTTTTGCGGGGATACTTTAATTTAAAACACATCGCCAATGCGTTTCAAACAAAAGTTTGAAGATGACGTTTATTGGCGTGGCCGTGGGTCGAAAAACTACAGTACACCGCGAATCGTTATTAGCGTCAAGGTTATTTTCGCTAAAAATATCTTTTCTCCGTACAGACTTGTCAGATTTTCAATTTGAGACCGCCAATCGGAAGCTGAGAATGTTAACATTCAATCGCAACCGTCAGATCCACAATCTGACAAGTGTGTACGGAGAAAAGATGTTTTAAGTGGCGAAAAAACTTTGACGGTAAAAACGATTCGCGGTGTAGTGTTGTGTATCGGTAAGGATTTGCCGATAACAAATATGGGCCTTTTTTCGGGTTGCCGATAATCGATATATTGGCACGATGTATCTACATCGGTGTTATCGCCGATATTTATCGACGATAACACCGATATCGATAACTATCAACGATATCTATACGGACCGTACAGATAATTGTATGGTCAGTACACTCAACTGTACGAGTTATTCTCCGGACGCGCCGCGGACCCCCTTCCCCCCGATTTCGGTAAAAATCGCGATATTTGCTTAATTATTTCTAATTTAAGGGGGTTTTACTTGGGGTTCCATGCTCCCATACCCTTCCAGAATGTCCTTTTGACTGTTACTTTTTTTTAAAGAATATGGTGGGCATTAATTGAGGCAGTCTGACAGATTTATTTGTCTGCTCTGTTCGTCCGTTTGTCTGGTTTTCGAAAAAGTTTGATTTACAAATTTACAATGTAATTTAACTTTTTCGTTTCGGTATTATAGTTTTAGAACTATAAAGTATTGTTTTAGATTTGTCAACATTTACACGCTGCGTTGTCCAAGATAAGATACAGTAAAATAGATACGGGACACATTCTTATACGTGGCATGCCACGTTATATAAAGTCAATAATATAAAACAGTATGTTATAAAGTACTATTGTATGCATACTATATTTTTTTAAGTTATCGCCGATATGGAATTTTTTGGTCTCGGACGATATATCAAGACCTTTGACCGTTCGATAACCGATAACTATCGGTATCGGTGTTATCGCGATAATTTTTTTAACGATACACAACACTACGAAAAACACAACGCGACAACATGTACATTTTAAGTTCAACGATGACGCAAAATGTACTTCTACTTTTTTAGATCTTTAGTACAACTCTTACTTACGCGGTACAACACTAAGTTTAACTAGAAAACGACAGAAAAAAACCCTTGCTTTGGCACACGGGGACATACCCTTAGACCATTTAGAATTTAACCAAAAAGATACAACTAAAGGTGTGTGCGCATGTAACCAAAACTTCAGAATGTTACTTTGGATTTAAGCGCAGATTTTACGGTGTACTTTTCAAAGTTTTCCTTTGTCAATCGTTACTTGGACCTTTGGAACTTGAAATATGTTACAGTTGTAGACGTCTACAAAATGTGCGGCAGAGTATGAAACGAAATATATACAATTACGAAACTTCCTAAAATTGTTGACGTCTACAAAAACGGAGACGGTTGTCGATGGCGAGGTTTTTGTGACATTGTAGATGTTGTGGTTCAGTGACAACAACAAGGGCAGATGAAGAAGAAGCTCGATTTGTTGCCATCATAGAAGTAATATCAAGCTAAAAGCCTCTCACAGAAAACCTGCAAAACAAACAACTATACGATGATATAAAACACAAACCGTGCACAAAAAATGCCTCCCACTCTACCAAAATGTAGATACAAGAATGAGGAACACACATGCAAAATTACACATAATTCTGTGAACATATTTGAGAGATATTCTCAATCAAATTTACCAAAAACAGCTTGTACAATTTTATACATAAAAAGTTCCTTCCTACAAAAATGTTTTAAGACGCTTTTAAGTGGCAAAGAAAATGTTAACACACAAGGTGTATCTTCCAACGGATGATCCACATAGGATGTCTATATCATAAACAATATTTTGATCCGTGCAAAATCAATATCAATGCCAAAAAAATGAGAATACCGCAGTACAATTTGCGTCACCTTGAAACTTTAAATGTACGACAGTTTATCGCCTTGGGCATTTCGACCCAACACCGCGTCGTCCAGGTCATCTTCAAACTTCTACTAAAATCACATGGCGACGTGATTTTAGTTAAAGTTACAAGCTATATGCAAATAGGAAGACGTTGTAGCACGCATCACACGCTTTTGAAATATTTTTTGCAGTACGCGGGGTACCGAAAAAAAAGCCCACTGTTCGTTTCTAGCTTGAATGTATTTTTTTCTTGCAATGGCCGTGGAGGGCTCTCGAGCAACGGATGCTATTTCGCAAAAGCGAAGTCCATGAAGACACTTCACTTTCTCTCCTTCTCCCACTACCTCATCTATCTCACAATTTTTGGAACGAAACACGACTCGTCTATCTCACAACTTTTGGAATGAAGCACGATAATAACGATATCAAATGAGAGATCTCTAAAAAAGATTGCTTTTCACTATCTTTGAGCGTATTTTGATGGCAAGTAGAGCTAGAAAAGACGAAAAAACAAAATTGGGAAACCATGGCCGTAAGTTTTGAATTAGTGGCGTGGACACTATCATAAGTGAGCATGACGTCAAAATGTCACAAACCCTAGACATTTACAATGTCACAAAAAACTAGGCTTCTACAAACGACACTATTTTATCTACGCCATCAGTTGTCTTAAGTTTTGTACTCTTCTACAACCGTCACAAACTACACCTACGTCTACATCCGTCACAATTTAAAGTATCGATTTCGTTGCCGAACATTGGATCACTTTACTACAGAGAATCTTCGCTAAAAGCCAAAGTAACAAGACTAAGTTTCGATAACATAGGAACATGCCCTAAGGGTATGTCTCCATGTGCCAAAGTAAGGGTTTTTTTTCTGTTGTTTTCCTGTAAAACTTAGCACCGTACCGCGTCAACGGTACAAAAAAATAGAAAAAAGGAGAAGTACATTTTGCGTCATCGTCAAATTTAGAATGTACTAAATATTGTTGTCTAGTGTTCTGCAACCCACGGTCACGCGAACAAACGTCTTCTTCAAAATTTTCTTTAAAACACATGGGCTATGTGTTTTAAAACAAAGTGTTTTCATTAAAAAATTAGGAACACGTATTCACACGTGTAATTTTTTTTCAAAAATTTCAAACAAATTCAACCGACGAGGAAAAGTAAACGATTAGCTATAATATGTCCGTTTGCGTTCATTACAAAGAAAAAAAATACACAATTTGTTTTGTTTTGTCCGATTTTGTCTGGTACGATTTTTTTTTTGCAGGGGTCTCAAGATTTTGATGCCATTTCACGTCGATCGGGCAGGGAACGCAAAGGCGAAGAGAGTCTTCTTCATCCATGAAACAGCGCAGGTTGGAAGGCTGTACGTCTACAATGTCACGGAAACACATGCAACGTCACAAGCAGTTTGAAAACATATCGTGCGTCATCACAGATCATACATGCTGACAGCCGTCACGGGCATTGTCGACGTATACCATCATCACACCTTTAAGTAACAATTTTGTTGTTACACATAGGGATACCCGAAACCGAGGTCCGTCGGATCTACGATAAAAAAAACAAAGTAAGTTCGCTAAGCTTCAAGTACATGGAGACACAACCTAAGGGTACTTTCACATGTAACCGGAACTTTAGTCTTGTAACTTTGTTTTTAGCGAAGATTCTCCATACTACTTTCAGAGCATTCGTATGTAAAGAAATGAAATCATTACTTTAGATTGTGATGGATGTAGACGTGGGTGTATTTTGTGGCGGTTGTAGACGACTACAAAGCTCGCGACAATTGATGACATTTACAAAATAGCGACGGTTGTATATGTCTAGCTACTTGTGACATTTTAGATGTTTAGGGTTTGTGACATTTTGACATCACGCTCAAATTATGACAACGTCGACGTCACAAATTCTAGAACTTTCCGCCATGAATTATATTTTTTAGTCTTTTCTCACTCTACTTGCCATCAAAATACGTCCAAAGATAGTCAAAAGAAATCGTTTTTAGAGATCTTCCATTTGATAAGATTATTGACGTTTTTTATTGAAAGAATTGTGAGATAGACGCAGTAGTGAGAGAGGGAAAGAGAGAGAGGCGCTTTCATTGACTTCGCTTTTGCGAAATGGCGTCCGTTGTTCAAGACCCCTCCACAGCCTCTATAGGGAAATCAACGCACGGAAAACAATACGCACAGGATGGAAACGTGCAGTAGGTTTTCCTTTTTTGGCACTCCGCACACAAAAATTGTAAAAAACTTCTGACACGTGCGACAACATCTGCCTATTCGCTCACCTCATGGATCTTTTTTTTATAATCATCTTGCGATGTGATTTTATGTAAAGTTTGAACATGAGCTGGAAGGACGCGAAAGTGGGTCGAATTGTGCTAGACCTCAAATTGCATCGCGTTAGACGACAAACTGCAGTACATATAAATTTTCAAGGTAGCGCAACTTGTACGGTGGTAAATTCAATTGTTTGGTACGACTGCGGATTTTTTTTTTTTTTCTAAATTATAGAGGAAAACGACAAAAAATAACTGTAATTTTAGCACATGCAAAAGTACCCTAAGTCCTACTTATATACACTGAAGCCTATGTTGTTGAAGGTACGAAGGCATACCAGCCGTACCCTAACTACCTAACACATCTACTACCGTGAGTAGCCCCGAATAAAACATTGTATGTCATACAACAGATTTTGCTGAACCAATATTTACAAAGGATTAGGATTTTGTATGCTACGTGAAATTGTCGTGTATGTGGTCCACGTTGATCAGCATTTATCGGCGGTCTCTGTGCGCCACATACATGTCAAATTCGGCACCGTAGATAAATCTCCATGTGCCATTTCTTCCTTAAGTATATATATGCACCAACAAACGGATATCTTGGAGTGTCTTCTTCTGAGTAGTGAGGTGTGTTTCGAGAGTGTATACAAAGGTGTACTCCCTACCGCGCTATTGTAACGTCAATTGTGGTTTGTACTAGACTTACCACCAAAAATATGTTTAGTCGTGAAACTCTTTCCCTCACACTCAAGGCATATAGAGAACTAAAGCTTTCAAAACAACAGATGTTTAGGGTTTTGTGACATAGCGAAGTCATGCTACCTTGTGACGTCGTCAGTATGTAAACCTTTCGCCCTGGCTTCCCCATTTCTTTTTCTTATCTTATATCATTCGATATGCCATCAAACTTAGACCAAAAATATACAAAAAAAGAAAAAATATATATCTTTCATTTGATACTATTATTGCTGCATTTCATTTAGAGAAGAGAGAAAGAGGAGCGGTCGAGTGAGAAAGAGCAAGAGAGACGAGGAGGACGCAAACTTTTGCAAAGGACCCATGAATGAAAGTGGAGGTTTGAGACCCCAACGAATTTGTTTCCGTACATGCTTGTTATCGTATATGCGCGTGACGAGCAGTGAAAAATATAGCGTGTACTCTCCCTCGTGCAAAAAATTCCGAAGACGTTTCACGTGTGCAATCCCAATTTTCTATTCGTTAATAGGGTATCATTTTAATTAAAATCAGGTCGTGATTTGATTCTAGTACAAGTGTGAAGATGAATTGGCATGACGTCGAAGTGGGTCGCGATTATAATAAGGGTATGTTCCCATATGTATAGGTAAGGGTTTTTTTTTGCCGTTTCCTGTAAAACTCAGCGCCGTACTGCCTAAGTTGCAACCGTACAAAGGAATCGCAAATTTCTAGAGTACAATTTGCGTCATCCTCGATCTTAAGATGTACACAAATTTGTCGTCTTGTGTTTTTCGACCCACGGCCATGACAAAAATTGTCATCTTCAAACTTTTCTTTAAAACACATCGGCGATGTGTTTTAAATCTAGGTCTTTTCGATAAACAAATTGGAACATATATTCGCACGTGCCGTAATTTTCGAAAATTTTCATACGATTTTCAAGGACAAAGATATCGCTATGTTTTGTCCGTTTGCGTTCAATACAACGAAAAAACGTACACTATTTGTTTGGTTTTGTCCGTTTTCGTCCAGTACACTTTTTTTTTGCAATGGTCTCGAAATTCCGATGCCATTTCAGATCGACCGGACAGGCGACGCAAAGGCAAAGCGCATCTTCTTCAACTGTGAAACCGCACAGGCTGGAAGGCGGTACGTCTACAATGTCACGGTAAGACATGTGACGTCACAAGCAGTTCCAAAAAATAACTTGCGACAACACAGATTGTAGACGTTGACAACCGTCACAGGTATTGTTGACGTATACAATCGTCACAAACGTAAGTTACATTTACGTTCTTACACATAGGGACACTTGAAAACCATGTCCGGCGGATCCTCGCTAAAATACAAAGTAAGTTCGCTAAGTTACAAGTACATGGGGACATACCCTAACGCATTGACGTACCTTTCAAGTTCTAAGATGACGCAAAATGTACTTTGGTTCTTGCCCATTTTTCGTACGGAGTAAGATTTTATCGTTTCATCTCCCATTTACTTGAAGACATGGGCACACAGTCACGCACCCTAAAAGTATTTTACGGTGTAGGAAAACTTACAAAAGTACACGAGTGACGTGGAGGACCGAAAGGACAGTCTAAAACTAAACATTTGCGGTCAATGAACTGAAATTGTACGGAGACGTTCAGGAGAAACTGATACTGGTTTTTAGAGTTTTTTAGGGTCTCTATGTCCTAGTGTACCTAACCACGGCTAGAATCAAACCTAACATTTTTTTTTTGTTTTTTTTTTCGTTTTTTTTTCTTACCTCCTTTAAGAGCCTATCCAATGTCTACCTAATAAAATAACAAACTTTCGCAGACTATTGGATGATATTATAAAGCTTCGTAAAATATGCAAAAGTTTAGAAAAAAAATATTTTCAGACATAAAAAAACAGATGTACTTTAGTCTTGGGCACTATTAAATTTCATATGTTATATTTTTCTGGGGGCACAATCAAAACCTATAATGTTAATAGGAAGTGGTAAAGAAAAGTTTAGAAAATGATTAACAATTAAACCATCATTTTTTTTCCAAGAGCATAACATCCTCAAATCTTTTTTTTTCCCCTGATATGGATTCCACTTTATATTTTAATTCCAATTTAAATTCTCGCTTTTCACACAAAATTATAGTGGCTTCCCCAAAAAAAATTCTAGTCTCCGTTTACAAAGGAACCTTTCCTGACAATGTATACAAATTAAATTGACAAATGACAACACCATTTTTGAAAGACAAACTAATTCGCTTGTGTGTCATCTCAACGCCTTCAAATCCATAATTTCATGCTTTTCCTAAATTCATACACACTATTTCGTTTGACGTAAACCGACAGTTCGAGATTTTAACATGTAGTATCCTTTACTCTTCCTTTTTTTATTCTTCTTATAGAATCTTTTGTTTGTTTGAAATCAATTTACCGTGGATGTACAAATTCAAAGTTCAAAACAGAATTGATAAACAACAAAAAATATTTTCTCGGAGAAACATTTTCATTTCTAGCTCAACTAAAGAAATAGTCGTAGTCAAAACCTCTTTCCTTTTTATTGTAGACTAAAAACTAAGTGCAAAAAAGTGAACGCGTAAACAAGAGTTAATCCCAAAAATTAAAAAATGATAACCTATTTTACAAATGCAATGAGCTAAAAAGAAAAAAAAACCTAAAAGCAGCAGGAAGGATTTTGGCTGTGTTCATATTGCGAACATTAAATAGTGCGGATCTTCTTAAAAAAAAGAAGACTGGTTCCTGAGTTGTGTTGGCGTTGAAACCAAACCAGGGAAAGGTACACCGTAAATAAAAAAACGACTAAATCTGGTCAAACACTTTCTCCTTTCGTTGCAATTTGCTCTGTACAACAAAACTCTATATTCACAATTTTAATCCTCTTTCTCCTATCTCTCCCACTTCTCGTAATTCTCACATCTCTCCTTTCTCTCCTCCTATTTTGCAAACATCTACGTACTTTCCACCGACGACCCAGTTTTATCGACATTCTCGAAATGCATAACTAATTGTTCTGAACGTTTCTTTCCATACACACTCATTTTACAATCTGGACTCAAAAGCTTCGTCGAAATGTAGTCGTCGGGTTGTCCGTCCAGAAAGCCGGCTCCCGATTCGCCGTCAGCTTCAATAGGTCGTTTCATTGAATCGGCCAATTCAGAATATTCGTTCGATCGCTCGTAATGAGAATACTGGTAAGTTTGACCGAGAAGACCGCCCATTGATTCGCTTGCCTGAAATTCACAACATTGGAAAAATGTTATTTGCGATGTCCGATATTCAATGTTCAAAATCCAGCATCCAATGTCATATGTTGGACGCTCAATGTTACAATCTATTGCAAAAGTTAAAAATCCTCCAAACGTTGAATCATGCTTATAGAACTTTCAGGCAAGCAAAACATATTTCAAGTTACATCTGATGCCATCTGATTAAAAAATGGTTAAAAATGGTTAAACCTACATTTTGAAACATTCAGGCTATAATGATTAAAAAGGCCTGTAATTTAAGAAAGTCCTATTTCCCTTGTCCACTTCAGTAAAATTTTCTTCAAAAGTTTCTTGCCAAATGTGAATGTGTAAATCTCAAACTTTTGATTTTCAGAGTGTAGAAACTCTTTCATTGCATCAACAGGAAGTCCAAAACATAATCATCATCCATGATTAGTATGCAAATTTTCAAGATTCGTAAAAAAGCTAAAGGTTCTCAACGCATTTCCATGATCGTCTTTTTAACGTTTGCGGTTTTATAAAGTTTCTAGGTCCACAAAAAGACCAAACTGAAGTCGATTCTATTTTCATCCCCCTTCATATCCAAAACCCCACATTTTTCACCATTCCAAGGTCCAATGTCAAACCAATCCCAGGAAAACTCACTTTAATATGAGTGACCGCCATATTGATATGAGTTTCTGCCTCTCCTTCCTCTTGGAGAAGAGAAGGAGCGATTCGAAATCTCAAAGTCACATTCATCCGTGACGCGACACTCAGAGA
>JBBHKE010000240.1:268898-290560 GCA_037447655.1 Zygnema cylindricum | reverse complement strand
GATGTCGCGATCCAATGTCATTCTGACACGTGTCATCCGATGTGGCGATGACCAAAAACCATCGCAATCCCCTTCAGCGATCTCGGCGTTAATTTTGGTCGTCCGATTAAATTCACATTTAATCGTAGCCGTAATAAATACATGCGCGGTATTCGTTTTACTAAATTAATAAATGCGCGATATTGATTTCTTATCTGTACCGTAATCCGTACTTTTACATTATTGGATCTATGTTTCCCATAAATTTTTTTAGTTAAATGAACTATCCTACGTATTAATGTTTAATTAATTATCAAACCTTACAATACGTAACGCTATCTCTAGACTAAACGATTAAAGCTACCGTCTACTGGCTATTTACCGGCTGGCAGGTTCCAATATCAAGTCCTAGAGGTGGCACATATATTTTAGTAATTATATCCGTAATTAAAAATAAACTAATATTTATATCCCGTAAACCTCTGGATAGCCTAGGTAGCCATGGCTCTATTTTCCTCTCCAATTTCTCAATGACTGCGACAAGTTTGAGAGTTGGAGAGAGAAGTTAGAGGTAGACTGCCTCGCCTTCTTTCTATATTTCTATTCAGACCTAGAAAATACTTAAAAAAAAAACCATTAATTTCTACAACTTCGTTAGACTTAAAAGAGTGATAGCTATGGACTTAGACACATATCTAAGTATGAGATGTTTTGCTATAATGTTTTTGTATTCCCATATGTTTCTGTCATTTTCTTCAGTTTTAATCCCTACAAGTGGTACCATAGCTAAAAGCCTAGCTCCCCTCACCTTAGGTGTTCATTTATCCTTCTCCCATATTTCCCCATCCACAAAAAGATTTTTCCCTTCACCTTGCATTGCATTTGAACTCCGGTTGATACTCTGGGCAGCCCCAGATGATTCTTTATAGTATGCTCCTCCAAAGCTACGTGGCGGACATCTCACTTGTCGCAAAACAATTCCCCATAAGTGCTTCTCGGAAAGCAATCCCTCCACTATAAACTCCCAATAAGTGAAGTTTGTTCCACCGAAGATAGGCACCCTAGATGGTGGGCCCATAACCTGAAACTCTGAGACCTCCATTGGCCCTCAAAGTAGGCAGATCCAAAGAAGCTAATCTAGATAGTGCCGACTCCTTACTTTATATAAACCCAAGTGACTGACCCATTGATAGTCAAGACCCCAATATAGATTCACCCTTGTGAAATAACACTTTCTGTGTGCCCAGTTCCACCAGAGAATGCAAAGTTAGAATATGAGTTTTGGACAAATTCACCCACTTTGACTTTCCCTTAGAAATGCAGAAACCCTGGTAGGCAAATAGTCTGACCTACTACACCCTTGTGTAGCTTAGACTCTCCTGGGTCTGCAGCAAAAAGAATCACTGAAAATGGTCAAGTAAATTGATAGTTATGGCTGGCCAAAGTTTGCCATTTATGCAAGGTGCTCTCTGGGAGAGGCAGACCTACCCAAAATTTTCTTAGTCCTATTCCCCCTCTAAAACTCTATCTACTGAAGTACGGCACCAATCAAATTATTGTGACGTATAGAAAAAAACAGGTGCCGGTGTACTTTCTATTCGGCCATTGTACAACATGGCCAAATTGTCGACACGTGTCATAGTCGGATTTGTTCCCGCAATCTCCAGAGTCGCCGCAATCCAACATTGTCGCGCCACGTGTCACATGAAGTGGCGATGGCTGAAAAACGCCAAAAGTACATGTTGTGTGATCGCGGCACGTATCGTGGCCGTCCGATCAAACCGGATACAATTGTAGTTATTGAAAATACGCGCGCAATATTTGTTTCGCGTTCTGAAAAAATGCGCGGTATCTGTTTCATAAAATACATTAAATCGTACTCGGTGCTATACAAAACCGTAACTATGCATTACGCATCTATTTTCTGTTATAGTCTACGTGTCCAAATATAAATATCTATCAAACCTAATATACCTTAGCACTGGCTTTAGACATATTGGTTAAAGCTAACGGCTAGTTTGATGGAAGGTAGGTACCAGGATCAAATCCAGGATCCGTCAAACCTTTTAGATAACTCTATCAAGATTTGCCTTCCCGTCCTCTTTGGACAGCCTATGCAGCCATGGATCCAACTCCTCCTCAAGTCTTCAGTGACTGCGACAAGTGTGGGGACTTGAGTGAAGAGTTAGAGGCGCTGTCCCCTTTTTCGCCTTTTATTTTTACAATCACTAGACCTAGAAAATACTTAAATATCAACAAGATGGAAACCTTACACCAGGTGAAAAGGTTTCTTCATAATCTTTCCCCTCCTTTTGATTAAATCCGTTAACAACCAAGCGAGCCTTATACCTATCTATGGTATTATTTGGGTTCAATTTTAATTTAAACACCCATTTACTTCCAGTAGCCTTTTTTCCAGGAGGAAGTTCCACCAGATCCCATGTTTGGGCCACCATGATGGACTTCATTTTTTCATTGACGGCTTCCACCTAGTGTTTCCTCTTGTTTCTAGCCTACTTCTCACATAAATAACATAATGCATAGCCTCTACCCAAAATTTGAAATCTATGTCTATATCAACCACCATTGTCCTACCACACTCTGATATGGTCATATTCATCATTTGTAAAACATTGTTTTGTTCCAGAGAATAAGGAATGGTTAGCTAACGTGAGATTCCATGCAATTTTAAGAATTTTGCAAACTCATTAGAAATGTACTCCATTCTTTTATAAGATTTGAATCCCGCTATCTTTCTCTCGTGTAGATTCTCAACCCAAGCCTTATACTCGTTAAATTTTGAAAAGACTTCATCCTTACTTTTAAGAAAATATAATGTAGTAAATCTAGTATAGTCATCAGTAAAGGTAAGCATAAACTTAGCAACTCCCACAGATGGATACCTAGATGGCCCTCATACATCTGAATAAATTAGTTCTAGCACCATGCTACTTTTATGATTAGTTTGCGAAGGAAAAGGCAATGTATGAATTTTTCCCATTGCACAACCATCACATACATTTGATGTTGGTTTTTGACTAATTTTTACACCTTCCACCATTTTTTGATTTACCATCTTTTCTAATCTATCATAATTCACATGTCCTAAACGTTTATGCCATTAATCAGAATCATTAATTACACTTGAGTACATAACATCATTGTCATCATCATTTGCAAGACTCAACCGATACAAATTGTTTCCTCCAGCAAATCCCTTTGCAGCTATTTTCCCATTCTTAATCAATGTTTTCTCTCCATTCCCACATAAAGTTTTAAAACCTTTCTTTTCTACCACTGTCGTAGAAAAAAAGTTTCTTTTAAAAGCAAGGACATGTAACACATCTTCTAAGACCCTTTTCACAGGTTTTCCCTCTACGTTCCACATAAGTGATACCCTCCTGTTTGCTTTTGACTCAACAAAGGTATCATCACTAAAACAAACTTTGATGGGTGAAATAGATTGAATACTCTCAAAAAGATGGCGATTGCGACACAAGTGTGAAGATGCACCGGAGTCCATAATCCATTCATCTTCCTCCACACCTTCCGTTGTTTGTGCCATCGCAAAGTATTTATTTTCGCTGTTGGTGGGAAAGCTGCTCACGTCCTCCTCTTTAAGTCGTTGAAGAGAGGAGTTGGTAGTGCACTTGATTGAGAAGAAACCCGGCTTTCATCCCATTCAAAGCAAAAACTTCCTATGGCTTTCACTCTCTTATATGCATTATACATTCTGAACACATGCCCTTTTCATCACAGTAATAGCAGGTTAAAGGTTACCTTCTAGGACAACTACCTCTCCCACTGCCACTACCAATCATAGAATCAAAAAACTTGTTAGCTAGTGCCTTAACAAACTTACTACAACCTCTTTGTGAAATTTGGTTAGCTTGTTCACTCAAAATAAGTTAAACTACTAATGCTATGATCCATTGACGCTGTGGAAGAGCCCTAGCGGCTCCCTTATACTAATTAGGTAAAGTTTCATCAATAACAAAGCCTGCTGAGGTGGTGAAAAGTCCCCACCTGCACTTGTACTCTGAACGAATAACCTTTTCATAGCATGGCAATGATCTAACATTCTACCTCTAGAATATCTTAATTCAAAGATTCCTGTTGCTATATTAGTCTAAACAGTGACATCAAGCTGAACATTCATAGTATGTACACTAAACCAGATTTGAGAAGCCTTTTTCATATCAAGGTAAGACATTACCAACTCCTTTGTCATAGACTGCTTCAAGATATTGAGGCTGTGGAGATTCTTCTTTCTCCAATCCAGTGCCGTCTCATCAGCAGTCCCATCCACAATGGATGACAAGTCCCTCTCTTCAAAATAGGAGCTCAACATATCTTCCCAGTACAAGTAGTTCAATCCATCAAAGATAGGCAATTTGGGCGGTGGTCCCATAACCTGTTGAAGGTCATGGGCATTTAGACTCGGCTGTGATGCACTCCAACTAGGAGTCACACTTGCGCCAGCTGGGATATTCGTCCCTGGAGGAGCAAGTGGAGCACTAGGGCTAATTGGAGCACTTGCAACAGGAGTTGAGCCATTATCAAACATGTTAGCGGAAGCAAACCCAAAGAGGAATACCAATCAGACTAGATCAATAGTGAAAGATATGTAACTACAAATGAAGGAGGTCTTTCAACCAGACAAACATGTACTACAAGGAAATCAAAGACAATAGAGCACAAAACACCTTAAACTGCACTTAGTGCTCTCATTTCCTTAAACTCTGTGTAGAATGTACATTCTGTGTAGAACTGATTAATCCAAATTGAAATAAATACTCAAAAGATCTGGAAAACATCTAAAATGTATGTACTGGGTTCACCAAACAGCCTACTGACAAAAATCTAAGTATTTGGAATAGAATTATACACTAACAATATCTATACCCTAAAAATCTGGGTGAATCTTATCACGTCCACATTCATTAGCGGCCCTACACACTAATTTACTTAAAGATAACTATTCGTGTAGATACTACAAAAATTCCACACTAAATCTGGTCAATATTAAATAGTTAGTATTCCGAAAATATTCTTAGTCTTTGACTCAAATTTCTAAGACTTACTAAAGCTTACTTTTCAATAGTCTTCACGTCCATCTGGTGGATTTCGATGATTTCTATAGCAGCCAAACTTAGTAGGACTTTGATAGTGGGAAAATTTGACAACTCGAGAGAAGGTTTCCTCAAAATCAATACCTTCTTTGTGTTTCTAACCTTTGGGCGTAAGTCTGGCCTTGTACATTTCAATTGTCTTAACCAGGTTGAGCTTTACTTTGAACACCCATTTGCTACCGATGGCTTTCCTACCTGGAGGAATATCCACCAGCTCCCATTTCTGCGCCTCCATGATGGACTCCATTTCATCGTTTACCGCCTCAATCTTTTGATTTCTCTCCGATGATGAGAAGGTTCTTGAATTGTTAGAGGCTCCGTTGTGACTACAGAGAAAGAAAAATGTGAGTTTTCTTGCAGACGGCTGCTTAACCTCTTTCCCCTCGAAAATTCTAAGGCTGAAATTGTCGACAACTTGCAATTTTTTGTCTTGTTCTGAGCTGTTACAGGTGCCGAAATTGGATCTATAATTGGTTGTTCCACGTGTGTCAAAGCATGTGTAGATGTTGGTGCCGAATCAGGGTCTTCAGTAGGTGGTTCATCTGGGAGGGGAACTTGTCTAGATGTGGTTGTAGGTGGTGACTGTGACTGAAAATAAACAGGTTGATTATGCTGAAGAATAACATACTCGTGTACTTTTTGTTGTTTTTAGAAAGCTTTCAGTCTTAGCAGACAAAGCACCGCAGCAACACAGCAGCGCAGCAACAGAGCAGCACAGCAACAGAGCAGCTGCTATGCAGACACAGCAACGCAGCAGCGCAGCAGCAGAGCGGCTGCTATGCAGACACAGCAACGCAGCAGCTAAGCTGCGACACATACATGACAACGCAGCTGCGGTCACTTTGGATATCATTCGGTACGGACAATGCAGCTGCGATTGATACGAATCAAGTCAACAGGCCTCAACTTAGTGGGTTGCTCAGTGGTAGCTCAATGGTGGCTTAAAGGTAGCTCAGTGGTAGCTTAGTATTAGCTTGGCAGCTTGACGTACCTCTCACGTAGACAAGTATTGCCGGTACAACACTAGTATAAGACTTAGGACTCAAAACACATGATGTATCCAGACTTCCAAGTAGAAAAAACTGTAAACAGTTTTTGGGAAACTTCTGAGTATTATACCTTGAGTGTTGTCTGGTCAATTGTACTCAAACTTTGAGAGTTGTCAGTGTTTATGCTGCTTTATACTTTGATACAGCTTTGTGAAGTTTGGATGCGTGAATAAGATTTGGTGAGCACTTGAAATCAGCTGTTTGATAGAATTCTTGATAGCTTCTGAGAGTGTATCATATCTACGTCTACTACTACTACTGCTCCTCCAACTGCACCGGTGGTCGTAGAACAAGAGGTTATGGGCCTGTCATCAAGAATTCCTATCTTTTCCGGGGAAAAGTATGTTTACTAGGCGGATATGGTGGAGACACATTTTGAGAAAGTGAATCTTTTGGATATATAGGATGGTTCGCTGGATGAATCTGATCTGTCATGTTCTAAGAAAAATACGCATGCTTGTTCTATTTTAAAATTTTGTATATCTGAGGACTTAGCTATGTCTTGGATAAAAATGAAAAAAGCAATTGATATTTGGAAACCTCTTAAAAATGATTATGAAAATGCTAATGTCTAAGAAGAACTCCTACGGGCTTGAAAAATATTGGACAATAAGTACATTGGCGGTACAATTGTTGAATATTCTAACAAGTTTTGCATTCTTTTAGATGCACATGCCTGTGCAGGTGGGGTGTTTCCTCGGTTTCAACAGGCAGCTTTGCTCATGAGGGGTCTCCCTCGTAGTATAAAAGGAGCATCTGACATGCTTAAACAAATTGATAAAGCTAGTTGGACTTTACAGTTAGCCATCAATATTTTACTAAAGGAGAAAGCCACGTCTAATATTCTCAATATTGAGCAGGTAGAGGATTTTAATTCAGACCTTAGGAGGAAAGGTCAGTTCAATCAGCAACCTAATTAGTTTAACCAATTCAGACACTTTAATTAGATTTGAAATAGACTATCTACCAATACATGTTTTTATTGTAGTGAGAGAGGTCATGGATAGAAATTCTGTCAAAAACTTAAACAAGCTATTGATAGAGGTTTATACAGCCCGGGATGGCAACAAAGTCAGTTTTATAAAACCTTCACGGGGCCTACACCTCGTGTAAATGCATTGTTTTCAGCGTCTTCATCACTCTAGGATGACACTTTGGCGTTTTCTGAGGAGGATGAAACGGATCTATTCGCTATGGCAACAGCGATGGAGGGCGCGAAGGACCCTGGATGGATAATGGATACAGGAGCGTCAGCCCACATGTGTTGGAACAAAGACATATTCAAAAATCTGAAAACAACGCCGGAGAAAAATATTTATTATGTTTGTTGAATGAATGTTCAGACTCGTGCTGTGGGTGATGTGTCTTTGCTAGTGGATGTGGAGGGCAAAGCAACTGAAAGAACTCTTCACAATGTGTTAATTGTGCCTGACTTTAAGAAAAATATGTTTTCTAAGTCCTTGGTAGAGAGTAAAGGCTTTGAGGTTAATTTAAAAAATGGTCGGTAGGTTGTTAGCAAAAATGGCAAGGTTGCGATTAAAGGCACTAGAGATAGTAACAAGATGTACCGTATGGATATGGCTAATACCAACGAGAATGATGTTCTGTACTCCGGTAATTTGCACTCAGATGAGTTGTGGCATAAAAGATCAGGCCATTTAAACTATGATAGTTTGAGAAAAATGGTCATTGCTAGCAAAATAGAGGGTGTATCAATCACAGATCAGCCGGTCAAAACATGTAATGGTTGCGCTTTAGGCAAAATCCATAGAGTGCCATTTCCTAAGGAGTATGAGCATCGGTAAAAAAAACTTTTACAACAAATTCATTTGGATGTTTTTGGTCCTGCGAAGGTTCCTTCTGCTGGGGGGATGAAATATATGGTCACATTTACAGATGATTTCTCCAGGTTTACAAAAGTTTACTTCATGAAGGAAAAGAGCGAAGTGCTTGGTCACTTCAAACAATATAAAGCATGGGTTGAAAAGCTTCATAATTTACCTATTTTGCAGCTCAGATCGGACAATGGTGGTGAATATACATCAAAGGAATTTGAAACCTTTTTACTCGAGGAAGGAATAAGTCATCTATTGACTGTTCTATATTCACCGGAACAAAATGGGGTGTCGAGGAGATTAAATAGAACTCTCATGGAGAGCTCTAGGTCGATGCTTGCGGATAAAAATATAGATCCGAGATTCTGGGTTGAGGCTCTCAATTGTGCAGTTTATATTAAAAATAGGATAAGATCAAGATCAGTAAAAACTACTCCTTACGAGATCTGGACAGGTAGCAAACCAGATGTTAGCCATTTCAAGGTCTTTGGTAGTCAATGCTTTATCTTGGATACGTCTACAGATAGATGGAAAATGGAACCAAAGGGATTACTGGGTATTATATTAGGATATGATGATCTCTCAAAAGGTTATAGAGTCTTTGTGTTTGAGAGGCAGAAAAAAGTTGTAGCAAGGAATATTATTGTAGAGGATGAGCTTGAAACGATAGATTTATTTCAATTGAGAGAGCAACAAAAGCAGCAAAAAGTACAAGAATATGTCATTTTAGATTGCATGCAAGAAATTGTCCCACATATGCAAAATTCTCTAGTAGTGACTCCTGAGTCCGCCTCTCTACAAGTTCCTCAACAAGTTGATTTCCAACCGGAACAACAGTGGTCAATACACACAGATCGTAACCAGCGCAATCAGTGCAATGCGTGGCATCCAACAATCTCAGCCTCAGAATTTCCGGGGGGAAGAAGATCTAGCAGCCGCCTACAAGCAAGCTCTCACTTTGCCTACTCGGCAACCTCACGAGAGCCCTTGACCATCCAAGAGGCCTTCTCATCACCGGAGCGGAATCACTGGATCGAGGTAGCAAACGACGAAATGAAGTCCATCATGGAGGCTCAAACATGGGAGCTTAAGGACCTTCCTCAGGATCGAAAAGCGAACGGCAGCAAATGGGTATTCAAGGTGAAGTTAAATCTCGATAACACCATTGAACACTATAAGGCGAGACTTGTGGCAAAGGGCTACAATCAAAAGGAAGGAATCGATTTTGAAGAAACATTTTCTCCTGTTGTAAGATTTCCGACTGTTAAGATTTTTGTGTCCCTAGCTGCTATAGAAGATATGGAAATTCATCAGATGGATGTAAAGACGGCCTTTTTACATGGAGAACTAGAAAAAACCATTTACATGCACTAGCCTGAAATGTATGCAGAACCAGGGAAAGAGCACTTAGTATGCAAACTATTAAAATCTTTGTACGGCCTACAACAAGCCCCCAAGCAATGGAATCAGAAACTTGATGGATTCTTAACTAGTCTAGGATTTCAACGGATAAGTTGTGATCACTCTGACTACGTTCTAAAGGGTGAAAATGGGATAGTGTATATAGCGGTGTATGTAGATGATTTACTATTAATTAACAAATCAATGACTGAATTTAACAAAATCAAAACTGCTCTAAACTCACGGTTCGAGATGAAAGACCTCGGTGAGGCAAAGTATATTTTGGGTATCCAGGTAGAGAGGGACAGAAATAAGAAAGTAATTAAATTGACTCAAAAAGAGGCTATTGGAAACATGTTAAATGAGTATGGAATGCGGGGGGCAAAAGGATGTCTAACTCCAATGGAGTTTCGGCAGAAGTTAGAGGGAGAAGAGACAGAATCGGGTGTCATTGTTAGCGAGTATTTAGAGCCAGGGGAGAATGATCCTCTGTCACTTATACCTTATAGACAGATAGTGGGAAGCTTAATATATTTCATGAACTGTACTCGTCCTGACATTGCTGCAGTAGTTGGGGTACTGAGCAGAAGTCTAGAGAATCCGAGAAAATCTGATTTTGATGCAGCAAGGAGAGTCTTAAGATATTTGGCAAGATCTAAAGACCTCAAACTCAAACTAGGCGGAGGCGAAGTAAAACTGCAAACGTGGAGTGATGCAAGCTATGGTGACATGCCAAGCCGGAAGTCCACCACGCGATTTGTTCTTGGGAACAAGACTTTCTGCTCGAGCAGCAAACTTCAAAAGGTTACAGCACAGTCAACAATGGAGTAAGAATATATGGCAGCAAGCTTGCCCCTCAAAGAACTCCTATGGGTAAAATCCATGTTACAAGAACTAGGATACATGCAAATTGGTCCACAGGTGATCTGATCTGATAACTAGGCTGCCATTGTCATTGCGTCTAACCTGAGTCATCACTTCAAATGCAAGCACATGGATGTAAGATTACACTTTGTAAGAGAAAAAGTGTTCTCTGGAGTGATTAAATTATGTTATTTGCCAGATGCAAACTTAATTGCTGATATGCTCATTAAAGCTTTTCCCACTCCTAAACTAAAGTATTGCACAAACGTAGTGGGACTAAGGGAATAGTTGAGTTACTATATTGCTATACTGTTATGCTGCGATACTACACTAAGTCGAACATTGAGATGTAGTGGGACAGGGTGACTTGCTAAATGCTATACAACTATGTTGCGATGTTGCGCTAGTTTGTAATCGCAACTGCGCCGGTATATTGAGTCTAAAGCTTTAAGGGAGTGTTGTTTTTGGAAAGCTTTCAGTCTCAACAGACAAAGAAACGCAGCAGCACAGCAGCGCAGCACCTGAGCAGCTGCTATGCAGAAAAAGCAGCGCAACAGCTAAGCTGCGACACATACAGGACAACGCAGCTCTAGTCACTTTGGATATGATTCGGTACGGACAACGCAGCTGCGATTGATACGAATCAAGTCAACGGACCTCAACTTAGTGGGTAGCTTAGTGGTAACTCAATGGTAGCTTAGTATTAGCTTGGCAGCTTGACGTACCTCTCAGGTACACTAGTATTGTCTGTACAACACTAGTATAAGACTTAGGACTTAAAACACATGATGTATACAGACTTCGAAGTAGAAAAAACTGCAAACAGGTTCTGGGAAACTTCTGAGTATTATATCTTGAGTGTTGTCCGGTCAATTGTACTCAAACTTTGAGAGTTGTCAGTGTTTATGCTGCTGTACACTTTGATAGATCTTTGTGAAGGTGGGATGCGTGAATAATATTTGGTGAGCACTTGAAATCAGCTGTTTGATAGAATTCTTGATAGCTTGTGAGAGTGTATCATGTCTGCGTCTACTACTACTGCTGCTCCTCCACCTGCATCGGTGGTCCTACAACAACACTAACATCCGGTTTCATCCCTGTCTAGAGTTCATAAGGTGTAGTTTTAACCGATCGAGATGCAATTCTGTTTTTAATAAAAACCGCACAATTGAGTGTTTTAACCCAGAGTTTTAGATCTAGACCCTTATCTGCAAGCATTGATCTAGCACTTTCTGTTACAGTTTTATTCAACCTTTCAGACACACCATTCTGATCCGGTTTGTATGGAACTGTTAGATTATGACTGATACCTTCCTAGAGGAGAAACGGTTCGCATTCCCTTGAAGTATATTCTCCTTCGTTGTATGATCTTAGTGCCAAGATTGGAACTCCATGAAGCTTTTCTGCCCATACTTTGTACTGTTTGAAGTGTGTGAACACTTCACTCTTATGATGCATGAAGTAAACTTTTGTTAACCTTGAATAGTCATCAGTGAATGTAACCATATAGTGGACACTCCCAGCTGATAGTACTTGTGATGGGCCGAGAACATCCGAATGGATAAGTTGCAGAACTTTGTCCGATCTTTGGTCAAATTGTTGTGGAAAGGGTAATATGTGGAACTTCCAAGTGATCATCCATCACATGATTTCACAAGTTGAGAAGTAAGAGAAACACCCTCAACCATGTTGGAATTCAAGTATTTTCTAGGTCTAGAGATTGCAAAATAAAAAGCAAAATAGTAGATATTGACAGCCTGCCTCTAACTCCTCACTCAAATCCCCACACTTGTCGCATTCACTGAAGACTGGAGGAGGAGTTAGCCATGGCTGCCTGTGCTGTCTAGAGAGAGATATGCAGTTGTTTTATAAGGTTTTCTCTAAAATGGAGTTTTGACAGAGCTAAGATTCGATCTTGGTACCTGCCATTCGTCACACCCGCAATAGCCGGTAACCTTATCCAGATAGTCTAAATTATATGATAGAGTGTACGGAGTATGATATTAGTTTAAAAAGTTACAATAAGACTAATTCATTTAACTAGAACTATATGCATACTGCATAGAAACAGTTGTGTAAAGTACGACGTACGATACGGATACGATATAAATACCGCGCAGTTTGTTTGACGACGGAAAGAATATCGCGCAAGTATTTATGACGGCCACAATTGAAATCCAAATTTGATCGGACGGCCGCGAAAGATGCTGAGATAGCGGAGTACGATTTTGGCGGTTTGCGATCACCACCACATTGAGTGACACGTGGCAACACTACATTGGATTGCGGCAACTCCAGGGATTACGGAAACGAATCCGGATATGACACGTGTCAACATTTTTTCCATGTCTTACTATGGTCGTACATAAAGTACACCGGAACCTGTACTTTTCTGTACGATACAGTGTTTTAATTGGTGCCGTACTTCAGTAGATAGAGTTTTAGAGGGAGATAGGACTTAGAAAAATTTGGCAAATAAGACCCTCTCTCTAAGAGAGCACCTTGTATAAATGGCTAAATTTGGGTAGTCATAACTATCAATTTACTTGACCATTTACAGTGATTCTTTTTGCTGCGGACTCAGGGGATTCCACGCTATACAGGGGTGTAGTCGGTCAGAGTTTTTGTCTGCCAGGGTGGCTGCATTTCTAAGGGAAAGTCAAAGTGGGGTAATGTGTCCAAATCTCATATTCTAACTTTGCATTCTGTGGTGGAACTGAGCACACAGATAGTGTTATTTAAGAGGGATGAATCTATATTGGGGTTTTGATTGTCAAGGGGTCAGTCACTTAGGTTTATATTAACTTGGAGTCGGCACTATCTAGATTAGCTTCTTTTGGATCTGCATACTCTGAGGGCCAATGGAGGTCTCAGAGATTCAGGTTATGGGCCCACCATCTAGGGTGCCTATGTTCGATGGAACAGACTTCACTTATTGGGAGTTTACAATGGCGGGATTGCTTTTCGAGAAGCACTTATGGAGAATTGTTTCGGGACAAGTGAGATGTCCGCCACCAGGCTTAGGAGGAGCTTACTATGGAGATTCATCTGAGGCTCCCCAGAATATCATCCGGAGTTTAGATGCAACGGAAGGTGAAGGGAAAAATCTTTCCGTGGATGGGGAAATAGGGGAGAAGGAAAAAGGGACACCTATGGTGAGGGGAGCTAGGCTCTCAGCTATGGTACCACATGTAGGGATTAAAACTGAAGAAAATGACAAAAAAATATGGGAATACAAAAACACTATAGCAAAACATATCATAATTACATATGTGTCTAAGTCGATAGCTATCACTTTCTTAAGTCTAACCAATTCTTCAAAGATATGGGAAGCACTAATTCAGATTTATAAGAGTGAGACTATTCAGAGGCAGCAATTAGTAAAACAGGAAATAGAGGCCTACGTTTATAAAGGCGGTAGCATGATAGAGTTTTGCAATGATATTGTTGTGTTATATGTTGAGCTTGCTAGTGCGGGATATGTAGAATCTGAGGAGAGTAAGATTAATACACTACTTATGAAACTCCTAGATGAGTACGAAAACATCATTTGTCGTATGCAGGCAATGGATGGCTCCTCATGGACTTGGAGCTTTACCATGGGGATAATTCTTGTGAGGGAAAGCACTTTGGAGCTTCGTAGGGGAAGGGACAGGGTCAATGCATTTTCAGCTGGTGGTGATTGGCGGAATCGTGATGAGAGGAACGGCGGTGACAAGTGGAAGCATGATGAGAGGAACGGTGGTGACGAGCGGAAGCGTGATGAGAGGAATGGTGGTGACGAGCGGAAGCGTGATGAGAGAAAGAAAGAAAAAGGTAAACCTTATCGAAACTTTGGTGGAAAGAGAGGGAGAGGAAAAGAAAGGGGAGCTTTGAAAAAAGGGGTTTGCTTCTTTTGTAGGTAACCGGGTCATTATATGGAGGAATGCCCTTGTTTGGAAAAACTTAGAAGTTGGAATGTGGATGAGGAGGAAGAAGGGGAAGAAGAGAAAGAGGATGAAGATATTTTAGAGCTTCTCCGGATTAGTAGTATGGGGAAGAGAGAAAAGCACACAGAAATTCCACGAAAGCAACAGTGTGCTTTTGGAGGTATAAGGGGAGTAAAGAGAGAGGAGATACTTGAGGGAGTTCAAAGTATCGAGGATAGTTTCATAGATATTTTGGAAACAGAAAACTGGTCAAAAAGGGAGACTTCAACCGATTCCGAGGAAAGGGGAGAATTAATTCTAGAGGGGGTTTTTAAAGATAGGGGAGAAGAGAAATATTTGACTAAAGGTTTAGGGGAGAAAAAATATTTATTGGGAATTAAAATAGAAAGTGATAGTGGAAAGAATTCCATGGGAGAGAGTGAGGGAAGTTCAGAAAATGGGGTAATTATCATGGATAAAAATATGAGTACGGAAGATGTAGATCTTATGAGGAACTTAGTGGGGACTAGTGTTTTTTGGGAATATTTGGGGGTGGATGGATTTGACATCACTACTTGGTGTGATGTCGCTTGTGAAGATGTGCCTGTAAAAGGGTTATCATCCGGGTATGTGTTGCAGGTTGGGGATGGGGCTGACTGTTGGAAATGCAAAAGGGAAAGTAGATTCTGGTTGGATGAAAAGGGGAGAAGGTGGATAAAATCTTTGATCGGATTTATGAAAAGTGGCATGCAAAATAAAATGTATGATCAACAAGATGAAATTATTTTTGGTCATCTAATACACTTTCTTAAATATAAAAGTATTCGCTTGAAGCTTCATGAAGGAAAAATGAAAAATGAAAGGAAAATATATATATATGTATTTGTTGTTTTTGATGGGAGTTGAAAGTAAGTAGACTAGAAAATAAGGGGAGTGTTGAAATTTAAGTATTTTCTAGGTCTAGAGATTGTAAAATAAAAAGGCAAAAAGGGGACACTGACAACCTACCTCTAACTCTTCACTCAAGTCCCCACACTTGTCGCAGTCACTGAAGACTTGAAGAGGAGTTAGATCCATGGCTGCCTAGGCTGTCCAAAGTGGACAGGAATGCAATTCTTAATAGAGTTATCTAAAAGGTGTGACAGTCCCACGATTTGATCCTGGTACCTGCCGTCCGTCAAACTAGCCGTTCGCTTTAACCAATAAGTCTAAATACAGTGCTAGAGTACAATAGGTTTGGCAGATATTTATATTTGTACACGTAGACTAGTTCGTCTAACGGAAATAGATACGTAATGCATAGATGCAGTTTTGTATAGTACGGAGTACGATTTAATGTATTTTATGAAATGGATACGGCGCATTTGTTTCGAACGTGAAATAAATATTGCACGTATATTTTCAACGGCTACAATTGTATCCAGTTTGATCAGACGGCCACGATAGGCGCCGCGATCACGAATAATGTACTTTTGGCGTTTTTCAGTCATCGCCAAGTCATGTGACACGTGGCGCGACAATGTTGGATTGCGCCGACTCCGGAGATTTCGGTAACAAATCCGGCTATGACACGTGTCGACATTTTGGCCATGTTCTACAATGGCCGTACAGAAAGTACACCGGCACCTGTACTTTTTTGTACGACACACTAATTTGATTGGTGCCTTACTTCAGTAGATAGAGTTTTAGAGAGAGAAAAGGACTTAGAAAATTTTGGGTAAGTAGCTGCCTCTTCAGAGAGCACCTTGTATAAATGGCAAACTTTGGCCAGCCATAACTATCAATTTACTTGACCATTTTCAGTGATTCTTTTTGCTGCGGACTCAAGGGAGTCCACGCTATACAAAGGTGTAGTCAATCAGAGTTTTTCTCTGCCAGGGTGGCAGTATTTCTAAGGGAAAGTCAAAGTGGGTGAATGTGTCCAAATCTCATATTCTAACTTTGCATTCTGTAGTGGAACTGACCACACAGAAAGTGTTATTTCTCAGGGGTGAATCTATATTTGGGTTCTGATTGTCAAGGGGTCAATCATTTGGGTTTATATCAACTTGGAGTCGGCACTATCTAGATAAGCTTCTTTTTGGATCTGCTTACTCTGAGGGCCAATAGAGGTCTCAGAGTTTCAGGAAGTTTGATCTACTTTATGAATTGTACAAGGCTGGACATTGCGGCATCAATAGGAGTCCTTAGTAAGAGTCTTAACGATCTTAGGAAGAGAGATTAGGTGGCCGTCAAGAGAGTCATGAGATATCTGGTAGGAACCAGAAAGTTATGGTTGCATTTGGGAGGGGAGCACACTGATATCACTACTTGGAGTGATGCCAGTTATGGGGATGCACCTATGAGAACATGCACTTCATGGTATGTGTTGTATGTGGGGTAAGTTGCTTGTTGTAAGAGCAGCAAGCAACAAAAGGGGGTTGCTCAATCTACTATGGAGGTTGAGTACATGGCCTCTTGTTCTATTGTGAAAGAGCTGATGTGGGTCAAGTCCTTGTTGCAAGACCTAGGATATATGAAGGAGGGAGTGCATGAAGTATTTTGTGATAATCACGCTGCCATTGCATTTGTAGCTAATCCAAAACATCATTTCAAGGCTAAGCATATAGACATAAATTTGAATTTTGTGGGAGAAATAATTGAGAACAAGATTGTGAATCTTGTATATAGATCGTATGAAGAAATGGTGGTTGATATGATGACAAAACTAGTAACTTCTCCCAAGTTAAAATATTGCAGAGAAAAGTGTGGACTAAAACTAAAGAGAAAGTTAGACTAGAAAATAAGGGGAGTGTTGGAATTACTAGATTTATAGGGTATTTTCTAGGTCTAAATAAATGAGTAAAACAGGAAAAAAGAAAGGGTGGACAACCTGTCTCCACCTCCTCTCTCTAGCCACCATACTTGTTATAGTCATTAAAGGATGTTGAAATTTATGTATTTTCTATGTCTGTATTGGAAAAATAAATAGAGTGCTGAAAAGAGGTGACTAATAGTTCACTTCTATATTTTAGTTAGAATGTAAAGACAGAGAAAGAGAGGACCAAAGGCACGCCATGGTTGCCGCATCATTTAGAAGGAGGCAGAATGAAATAGAAAGTATTTTACTAGTTATAGCAAAATACTGCCGCCGGCCAGATTTGAACCGGGGTCTGTAGGCAATTAAATAGACCAACGCCTTATCCATTAGGCTACTATCGAAACGATACACGTGAGACGTTTCACGCATATTTACCTATTGATTCAAAGGACTAATTCGCAGCAGACTAACGAAAACGCGCATTAATCAATTGATGCATGGAAGCGAATCGAAGCCGTATAAATACAATTGATCGGACGGCCACCATTACAGCCGCCACCCGCAATAAGCTTTCGGCGGCCTTTGGGAAAGCGTCACGCGGTGCCACGTGGCGCCACATTAATTGACACCGGAGAAGATGGGAGGAGGAACCATGGCTCCCGATTTGGCACATGTCACCTTGTAGACCATGTCGTACAATGGCCGTACAATAAGTACATCGCCCATCATACCTTCTTGTACTATATAGTGTTCCTATTGGACTAGGGTTTAGTAGTAGGTAGTCATGAGTAGGCAGACTAAGACTTATTGATATTTCGGTACCTCTCTCTAAGAGAGCTTGTAACTATAAAGGTCATCTTTGACCAGCTACTTAATGCTCGGGTGAGCAAATTCAGTGATTCTTTTTGCTGCGAACTCAGGGGAGTCCAAGCTACACAGGGGTGTAGTCGGCCAGAGTCTTTGCGTGTCAGGGTGGCACATATTCAGTGGGAAAGTCAAAGTGGGGATTATTATCCAAAACACATATTCAAGCTTTGCATTCTGTGGTAGAACTGAGCACACAGAAGGTCTTCTCTTCACAGGGGTGAAGGTTTATTGGGGTTCTAATTGTCAAGGGATCATTCATTTGGGTTTATATCAACTTGGAGTCGGCACTATCTAGATTAGCTTCTTTTGGATCTGCGAATTCTGTGGGCAATGGAGCCCATAGAATTTCAAAGGATAAAGAGGGTGGTTGAGCCAGGGCTGTCTTAGTTCAACAGGCAAGACTAAAGAGTGACTTATGTCATTCTCAACAAAAGGTTGAGTCCGGCAGGACTCGAACCTCCGACCGGCAGAGCGAGGCGTAGCCGTCCGCCTTAACCGGTCTGTCGTAGGAGTTATTTAACATACATGGGGTGTGATATTTATTTAAACTATGTTTTGATTCTGAATCCAATTAACGGAATGACAAATGAAAGAACATAGAACTAAGTAATATATAGTGTGAACATTATCTCGCACGAAACAAATGAATCAGGCATTTGTATCAACGACTAATATTAAATGTCGGTTTATGATCCGACGGCACATATTGCTGTCGAAATCTTGCAATGGTCACTTTGGCGGTTTTTGGACGTGGCATGATTTGGCGAAACGTGGAGAGATAACATTCGGTTGCGGGAATTTGGGAGAACATAAAGACGAGTTAAAATTGTACACGCGTCCATTAAATGGTCTTGCCGTACACAGGTCGTACATAAAGTACATCGGTCGTAGTACCTTTTTGTACTCTACATTTGTGTGATTCATTCGTACATCAGTAAAAAAGGGTTGTTAGAGGGGTTTAAAACTTAGTTAATTTGGTAGGTAAGGACCTCTCTCCCTAATAGAGTTTTGTATAAACTTGGCATCTTTGCCACTTCATAACTAATTTGTTGGTTGGTCGTTTTCAGTGATTCTTTTTGCTACGGACTCAAGGGAGTCCAAACTGCACAGGGGTGCAGCCAGACTATTAATTTGTCTGCTTGGGCAGCTGTGGTTTTGGCTGAAAGTGGGTTGGTTTAAAACTATCTAGAGGATTCCTGAATTCTGTAGTCCAATGGAGGACACAGAATTGCAATTACACATTAGAACACTTGAAAACCCGGTTCGGCGGATCCGCGCTAAAATACATAGTAAGTTCGTTAAGTTACAAGTACAGGGGGACATACCCTAATTATGTATCGGGGTCGCAAAAGTCAAAATTTTAGATAACCGAAAACGACCGTTTTTTTTTTCAAAATCCGAGTACTCGACGCCTAACCGAGTTATGTCACGCTCCAAAATTGTTAACCATTACCTGAAACGCGTTTACGAAAATAGAAGTTAACCGAAAATCAATTTATACCGACTACCCGTACTCGCGCGTAACCGAAAAAGTACAAAAATCTTATGAAAAAAAAAAAATGATGTCACATACTTCCACGATACCAATAGTACAAAGTACAATCTTGTTGGATTGTATGTTGATTGACAATAGATGACATTTACAATATAGCGACGGTTGTAGATGTCTAGCTACTTGTGACATTCTAGATATTAGGGTTTGTGACATTTTGACATCACGCTCAAATTATGACGGCGTCGACATCAAAAATTCTAAAAATGTCCACCATGGTTTTCTGATTTTGTTTTTTAGTCTTTTCTCACTTTACTTGCCATCAAAATACGCCCAAAGATAGTCAAAGAAATCGTTTTTAGAGATCTTTCACTTGATAACATTATTGACTTTTTTCATTACAAGAATTGTGAGATAGACGCAGTAGTGGGAGAGGGAGAAAGAGAGAGGCGCTTTCACGAACTTCGTTTTTGCGAAATGGCGTCTGTTGGTCGAGACCCCTTCACGGCCCTTGTACGGAAATCAACGCACGAAAAACATGCTAGAAACACTAGTACGCACAGGCTAGAAAGGTGCACTGGGTTTTTTTTTTTCGTACCCCGAGCACAAAATTGTAAAAAGCTCCCGACACGTGCCAAAACATCTGTCTATTCGCTCACCTCATGGAACTTTTTCTAAAATCACCTCGCGAGGTGATTTTATGTAAAGTTTGAACATAAGATGGAAGGACGTGAAAGTGGGTCGAAATGCGCTAGACGACAAATTTCATTGCTCTAGACGACAAATTGTTGTACATATAAAGTCTCTAGATAACGGAACTTGTACAGTAAAACTTTCAAAATTTTGGTACAGTTGCGGATTTTCTCTTCTTTTTCAAGTTATGGAGGAAAAACGACAAAAAATAGTTGTAACTTTAACACATGCGAAAACACCTTTAGTTTTAGAATTTGTGACGTCTATGTTGTCATAACTTGAGCGTGACGTCAAAATGTCACAAACCCTAAACATCTACAATGTCACAGTAGTTAGACGTCTTCAACCGTCGTTATTTTGTAAATGTCATCAATTGTCGCGAGTTTTGTAGTCGTCTACAACCGTCACAAATTACACCCACGTCTACATCCGTCACACCCAAAGTAACGATTTCATTTTTTTACATACGAATGTGCTGAAAGTAGTACGTAGAATCTTTGCTAAAAACAAAGTTACAAGACTAAAGTTTCGGTTAGATGCGAAAGTACCCTAAGATTCGCTTTGGACGACAAATTGCAGTATATATAAAGTTTCAAGGTAACGCAAGTTGTACGGTGGTAACTTCAATTTTTTGGTACGGTTGCGGATTTTCACGTTTTTTTCTAAGTTATGGAGGAAATCGACAGAAAAAAACAATAACTTTAGCAAATTGGAAATGCCCTAAGGAATTGGAAAACTTAGAAGTTTCCAATTTCAAAATTTTTAGTACAGAGAGAACCGTACGTATGTGATTACTGTATCAAATATTTAGTGTATTGCACGATACACGACACCTGTGTCGAATATCCCAGCCTATTTTTTTCCTTTTATGGAATATCGTCATTTTCTGCTACAGGTACATCCACTAATAATACGACAAAAAGAGTATAGAACAGTGCAGTACAATGCGTATCGCTATTAGTGTTAGACTGTTAATGTTTTTTTTGCCATTTAAAACATGTATATGTCCGGTTTTTGACTGGTAATCGCCAATCGGAAGGTGAGAATCTTACCTTTGAATCGCACCCTTGGATTAACAATGTGAAAAGTGTGCACGGAGAAGATGTTTTAAGCGGCGGCAAAAACTATAACGCGATACACGAAGTACTATTACTGTACAATACACCGCCAATCGCTATCAGCATAATGTATACTAATTTCGTCTCGCTTTTTTTTTTCTAAAATTCTCAAATACCATAACTTAGGGTACTTCCGCATATGCTAAAGTTACAGTTATTTTCTGTCGTTTTCCTGCATAACATAGAAAAAAACGAGAAAATCCGCAGCCGAACCAAAAAATGAAATTGACACCGTACAAGTTGTGTTACCTTACAACTTTAAATGTCCTGCATTTTGTCGTCTTACGCGATGCAGTTTGTCATCTAGCGCATTTCGACCCAATTTCGCGTCCTTCCAGCTCATCTTCAAACTTTATATAAAATCACCTCGCGAGGTGATTATACGCCTTCATGGGATTCAATACCATAAACTCTTAAAATCTTTTTTTTTTCGCTCTGCTTTAATCATATGTAATACGACTATCGCTAACCGCCACATAACATGTCATTATCATGAAGCACATAGCGCAATATCAAAAACGGCG
>JBBHKE010000240.1:229361-258799 GCA_037447655.1 Zygnema cylindricum | reverse complement strand
TAATAATCAATTTACCAACTTCACCTAAGAAACCATGCCTCCTCAATCTATGGGTTTTACTGACTGCATCGCCTTGGGGATCAGAGCAAACAGCATTTAGTAGTGGATAAAAACCCCATTTGTGTTTCCAAAACCGGAAGACCATGATTCACTGCCCTCAGCTATTAGAGTTAATCACTCCAGAATCATAAACCACACCGCCAATCGTTATTAGCGTGTAAGTTTTTTTAGCGTATACGAATAATTAGCGTGGTTTACGCTAATTGGGAATTTGGAAATTTTCGAAGAAATCGTCTATTCTAATTAGGAATTAGGGTTTTTTTTAAATAGTGTGGATAATTCTATTTGAGAATAAAATAAAAAAAAAGCGGGAAGGAATTAGCGTACACAACGCTAATAACGATTGGCGGTGTAGTGTTCGTAATACTATTAGTTATGTCACTTAAAATGAGCCACGTGGTAGGACACAATTCAGTGTAGTTAATCCTAGTAAAGAAATAACACTGATAAATCACTAACTTTAATAGTGATGGGCTAAGCACCTGCCAGGGCAGTCGTCGTGCCATCTCTCTCAACAGCAGATCTCAATTACGTAACTAATTAATTATAATATTTTACATCATTTCTTAGTTATATACACTGGGCAAGAAACAACGTATAATGATGCAGTTTTTTAGAATACAATTTAAATTATGTCTGATGCCGAGCCACTTTTAGAAAAAAACAGAAAAGATTACAAGCGATGGGCAACGCTGGACTTACTTTGATCCAAAACGAGGGAAGTAAGCCACAATAAAAGAGCCCAAAAAACAGACTATTGAACTGAAACCGGCTAGGCCATGTGGGCTGGAGACATAGAACGCCCAATAGAATAGCCACGGACGAAACCATGGTCCAGGCTATTCTTCCACCGAGATACCTGAGAACAATTGAAATGAAACGTTTGAATCCTCGTCTCTACACCACAAACAACATTTTCTACAGCATTCTCTGCCAACCTACTATCCTGTAGAAACTAAACAGCCTTCCCTCAAACATTTTTTAAAACCAAAGCATGTTTCCCTCATATACTCAACAGAAATTGGTATACAATTACAGCCTCCCCGCACCATTCACAACCATGCATACGTTCCGGACCATTAAGTGACCGAGTTCTGCAAGCTGAGAAGATACAGCTAATTCGGAGCTCCACCCCTGCTGTTTTTTCGGCGAGTTTGGAGCTGGTATGCATAAAGTTACACCATAAAGCTACCCAATTATAGATAACGGAATTTACCTTTGTAACCATAAAGCTTCTACTCTTATCCGCCAATTACACACAATGCATTTACTCTTAAGCAAGAAGAATCATTGCCCCCAAACTTCGAAAATATCTATCTATACTGTCACAAAACCATTTCCTTCCCAGTGTTACCCATGCCAATTGACAAGGGACCGTAACAAACATAGACAGTTTGCAATTCAGCGAAGTTATAGCTCCGTGAGACCTTTTAATTAGGTAACTCATCCACTCTGTCTGACGACCGAGTCATTAAGTTCAACTGTGCCAATTTTCCACTACAGGAGCTAGTGGTTACCATTCTTTCCCTTCTTCACATTCTTGTAATTGCCAGGCAATGATAGTACCATACTTACTTTCAATCTCTCCAGGAGTTTCATTAGACTGTCATCCCCTGTATTTCTTCGTTCAACTTGCCAATATCAATGCCTAGAGCCGATATTTTACCGCATGACTAAAATGTTGACCTTCTCAATTGCTTATTGACCAGCCTCATAGGGAAATTACACAAGATCGTACAGTTGTATGAGTAACCGTACGTACAATTACTCAAAAAACTGTACGAATTGTACAATTTACCCTCAAAACCCTATCACATTTGTTGCATACCTAGATATTCCGTCAAGGCGAAAAAACAACTTTCGGGGCTTTTACTGCGGTTGGGATCAAATGGGGTACTCACATTGTCATGAAAGGAATAGCGCAGCAAATCGCGCAACAAAGGCGCATCACCATCAACGACGGAGGGCTCTCCTTGGTCAAAAGTGCTTTAGCCTCCACCAGACCAAAGTACTCCCAGGTCCCGAGAAGCACTGTGGCCGCCATGAGTGACGTGAACAGCCAATCACCAGCGAGAACTCCCCAACCTGCTCCTAACCCTAAAAGAGTTCCAAACACTATGCGATTCCAGAGATGGCCAAAACTTCTGCTGCTCTTGCCATTCTCTTGGTTCGGTATATCATCCACCTGATGAGGATCTATCCTAAATTCTGTGTTCGTAGAATAAATTTCCTTCTTTAAAAATTCGAGTTCTTTTGCCGCTTCGACTTTTCCAGCCCCAATTGGCGTCGGTGTACTTTCTGAAGCTTCATTAGGAATGTCTTCAAATCCACGTAAGCTTTCTGATAAACTTCCCGTTTCAGAATCTGGAGATGCTGCAGGAACTGCAGGAAGACCTCCCTCGACTCCATTGGTTGAGAGGAAGTCTCTGGCGGCTCCGACTCTTAAAGAAGAACACTGGAGTTGACGTTTTGAGGCAAAATGAGCATCTTGAAGACCAATTCTGATAGTGGTGCCGCCCAAGTGATCCCTCCCTGCACAATCCACTCCAAGACGACTCCTCCTTGACACTATCTGCAAACCATTGTTTCTCCGTTCCGCAAAATTGGCTAAAAAACAAGGCGAATACTTTTTCGGAAAGGCGGGATACGCCAATTCAACATTTCTCCTTAAATATCCCTTTTGTTTAAGACCATTTGATAAACACGATTCTTGAGAAGAATTAAATTGTATCGGCGCCTTACTTTTGCTCCTACTGCTTGAATTGCAAATGAACTGCAAAGGTGAAAATTGCTGTCCAGAAATAGTCAACGATGATGAACAAAGGTTTTGAAGTTTGAATTGTGTACATGTCTTAAGATCCTCTCCACAGTTTTCAAGTAAAATGCAGTGTCGTTTTGGTCGTACCAGCTGTACGGAATTGCAGGGAACAGAAGCAAGACACGTGTCAGGGTGCACACCGCTGACAAATGGCATACTCATGGAAAGAGGAGAGGAGAGAGACGAGGAGGTTGAGCTGGCACTAAGGGGCTGAACAGCCCCCCCCAAGATTAGGCACTAAGGCGCCCCGTCCTAGCAGGAGAATGGTATTGCAGTTAGAGAACTGTTAGAGAAAAGCGCGAATGCCAAAAGCCTTAGCTTCAAGTTTCGCTACAGCTGAAATTGTTGCAAGGCGGTAAGCTCATGTTGGTGGTAAGAATGCCGATTCTGGTACTGTACTGTACTGAAGTGAAGTTCGGTCCTTTGCAAAGTGAATTTGATACAAAGTGAAGAGCAATACAAAGTGAAGAGCAATACAAAGTGAAGTTCGATAAAGGAGACAGGCTCGGGATGTTAAGTTTGGGAGTGTTCTTTCCTTCCTTCTTGCTGTGGCGTGGATAAATTTTGCTTCGTCGTTGGCTACACTACAGTACAGTACTTGGCTGTGGTTCTGCCGCTCTGTAGCTTTTGGAAAGTACAAATGTACAATGTAGTACAATGTGTCGATTGATGCATCAGAAAAAGGACGGTGCCGTACTATAAGCTTGCAGAGAAGCCGATTCCAGCGTAACAATGGCGTCGATGACGTTACTTTCGGATTGGCAGGATGTCGACTGGCCAAATTTCGTAGAGCGGATACGTTTGCGACTTTGCGGTACTATAAAGTATTGTGCTGTACATTACTGTACCGTATCATATCAAGTCGGTCTGATGTGGCGCTGAGCCTATGCACAATATGTGTAGGAATTGCCAGTTTTATGAAATCGATTGCATTTTGAACATACATCAAAGCTTAAAGAGTTAAAGTACATAAGACAATTGTCGTTTTTCGGATTTGATTTTCATTAACATCCGCATGACCGTAGATTTTCACTATTGTACGCGTCGTCTGTCGTTCGGAGTCTTGATAGATCCTCGGTAAAAATGTTTTTCAAAAACAAAAAAAAAATACAGCATGGTACGAAAACGTACGGATTTCAGTAAACTACTTTTTTGCTGATCAAAAAAGGTAGTCAACATTTTTTGCCGTCAACTCGTGACAAATTTGTAAATTTTTTGTACGTGTCTATACTGGCTGACGTAAACTCTTGCGCCAGCCAAAATCACTCCCGCGAAATTACATTTTCGGTGATGGCAATATTGCTGACGTGGCAGATAGCGTGGCAGATTAATAAATAAATTTGTTCCACGTCACTAATCTGAGAGGTGCATGCCTGCCTACCTACGGGCCCTTAACTCCAGCACAAAAGAACATAGAACCTGCTTGAAGTTTTACTGCCAACTGTCATAGCATACCTATCGAAAATTCGAAAGATATGCATAAACCCCGACGACAGCATACGACATAGATACATGTCCTTTTCGCCGGCATTCTTCCATTAAATATCCGTACTAGCCTCAATCCATTCAGAAGTCAGCCATGGCGCCTGCCAACGTTGCGATCGCAGCCGCTGCTGGCACGTGTGCCGCTGCTGCCACGTCCTTACCACATTTGCGTGATGTTCGGTCACGTCTCGGCAGAAAAGTCCACGTGTTATCTTTGGGTAGTGTTGAGGCTCTGAGAGGCGCTGGACCACGTGTCGCTCCCGGAAATGGCGGCGGCCCGTACATGTTCGCCAAAGCGACGCCGTACATTTGCAAAGACTGCGGGTGAGAACATTCGTCTCATTGACAACGACAAGATTCTTCTTTTTCTCTTTCCATTCCTCTCACTCCCTTCCTCGTGCTCGGTTATTTCTCACAGGTATTTTAGACTTTTTTTGAGAGAGAGGGGGAGAGGGAGGGATAGGGAGAAGGAGAGGGAGAGGGAGACAAGTTTTCTAATCATGGATGCCACACTAATGGAGGATAAAAGTCTTTTTTTTTTCCAGCGTCTCTACTTTCACCCTCTTTTCACATGTAGAAAAGTTGAAGTTTGTGTATTATGAGTTGTTTCAGATCATTGTTGACCACTGACTGCTGGTGAATTAGTGTGGGCTTACACCTTAACACACTTCAAAGCGTATGTTCTTCGACCCGTTTATGTATGGAGAAAGAATCTTATGTGAACGCTTGTACTCCACCTTCTCTTTCTACAGTTGATTGTTGTCCACACTAATTTTGTGTAGGCCTCAAAAGCTTAGGTATGTCTTGGATTGCTCCTGAAAGGTGCTTATTGTGAGAGGAATATGGTTATTGCTTTGTTAATTTTCTTGACCTGAGGCAGGAAGTATTTGCCGCAGGTACATTTATAATGATCCTCGAAAACCATTCGAGTCTTTGTCTGGCGACTACAGCTGTCCTGGTAAGAACAAGGAGGAAGGGGTAGAGTTATTGAGGAGAAAAAGGAGGGAGAGACCCAACCCAGATATTAAGATGCAGTTAATTTCAGAAGTTTAGTCCAATTTAGGGATAACAATTCTATCGAGACGCTTGAAATGAGAAATTGGAAATGAGGCAAAGCAAATCAGATGATATAAATGAGCAAAAAAGTCGTGAGATTTAACAACGGGAACGATGTCAATGAGACGGCATAAATGATGCAAGGCAATTTGGAGGGTAATCAATGAGGTGATTAACTAAGAAGTTGTAAATTTGACAGTACTAAATAAAACGATACTAAGTGAGATGATACGGATTTGAAGCAGTTGTCATGCGTAAGAACATATGACGCTGAATTGAAATTGATGCCGTATAAGCCGATGGGTGCCACTGATCCCTCCGGTCCTGTCTGTGGTACAGTCTGTCAGGCTCCCAAACGGCGCTTCAAAGCATATGACGCCCCTGTTGCCCGTAATGTGAATGATCTCGCTGTGAGGAAGGCAAGGAAAGAGGAGATGCTTAAGGCAGACGCGGCTGTGGGGTGAGTCTCCTCTTCCGTTTCCTAAAACTACAGTTCCTCCGTCATTGCAATATGAAGTGGCAAACGCCTGCTGAAACCTACAGTTGACACCTGGAATTAGTCTGTTAGTATTCGGTCAACCCTATTTTGAGTTGGTTGCAATAGGAGCTACTGAACCATAACTGGAACCTGAGCCACACGGATCATTATATTCTGTTAGGACCACATTAAAGTGGCGATTTTCGTAGCATTCCTCCTGGAGGATGAGTATGTGCATTATATGCAGTATGCATTCATGGTTTTTTTTTTTCTTTAGAGCGTGAAACAGTGTAACTTTTCCATTCGTGTAGTTTATCCGTCTGTACTAATTACTATTGATGCTTATCGAGTTTTCCCAATGCCCGAGTTGTGGTTAATGTTCAGGTTATTGACTCATGACATCAATGTTTTGGTAATAACAATTTACTGATGACAATATTGTGATCCATATTTGCTGAGAAACATTGACGGCAGGCAACATTTTTGGCAACATTTCTCCTTTTGTACATGTATAACATGCATGTATCAATGAAGAAAATTCAATTGGTGGCTATCACAATATCGATAATTATCGGCAAAACTATTTGTTATGTAACTAATGGTTTAAAGCTTACGATAAGGTACTGCATTCAATTGACCTTGACAAGTCCCAGATATGCATACTACTATTTCGTAGGAGCAATGATTTTTTTTGGTAACGTCAAACTTTCTACATCAGCAAATATTCCCTCTGAATCAAAGTTCCAGCTTCAAACCTTATATCCACGCATCAAGTCCACAAACACAGTTGTATCCGCACTCTTGAACGCTGTTACAATTGCGATGGAACCAAGAGTGTCAGCCATTTTGTTTTTTTTTTTACCATATATGTAATAAAACTTATGATGCATAGTGTGTATTTTTACGAATACAGCACATCAGCATCTGTAAGAAAATCGTTTGTATTGTGCTGTCATTTCTTGAAATACATGGTATTATATCTCATGATACACGACATAAGGTCCAGGCAATGGTCTAGGTTTAGTGTACTTCGGAGTTTGAATACGATGTGCACCTCACATGTTTTCAGTCAATTAACCAAATTCTGTTCGTATCGAAAGTACTGAGAATACATTCGTGTCCTTGGGAAAGTGATCATTTTTTTATATAGTTGAGTGAATAGCCACAGTATATCTTTTATACATCACAATATCAAGGTTCACCTTTTCATAAGGGAGCATCCGATTGTACTTGTTTCAAGGCCCAGAGACGAAGTAAACCTGGTTAAATTACTTCTACTCTCTTTAGGATTCGTGCTACTCTTGGTGGAATTCAGAAGCGTACTAGAACTTAAGTGATCGAAGGAGGAGAAGGGGCGAGAGGGAGTGAGGAGAAGGAGAGATAGGGAACTGGGAGCGGCGAGTGTGAGAGGTGGGAGGAAGCGATATAAGGAGGCGGAGAGGGAAGGCGTGAGCAAGGGAAGGTTGAGGGCTGAGTGATGAGGAAGAGGGAGAGGGAGGAGTAATTACATTAACTGAGAAAACAGGTATGCTTTGGCATTGAACCTGTACAATTTTAAGTACTTTCGGAGTTTTAGTGCTTTTTCTGCAATGTCGTCCTCCTAACGCTGATGATGACGATGATGATGTGGATGCTGATGTCAGATTTTTTGTCTTGTTGTTGCAGGTCTGCTCTACCAGCTCTGATTGGTCTGATGGTGGTGGGTCTCATAGGAACAGCTGTGTACCTGAACTCCCAGCTGTAGAGCTTGGAAAGCGAGAGAGGGAGAGGGAGAGAGGGAGAGGGAGAGGGAGAGAGAGAGAGGGAGAGGGAGAGAGAGAGAGGAAGGACCTTTTGTTTTTATTTAATTGACATGTAGCCAAAATTGCGACTGTTTGTCATTACATCCATGTTCATTTTTGTTTCTTATGGATCTTCCAGGATTAGCTTGCTGATTAGCTCAAAGTTTTGGTTCACTTCAGATCTTAGGCTTTCCTTTCATATAGGAGTTAAAAATGGGGCAGGTAATTGGGGATTAGTTCATCGCTTGTAGAGAATAGATTTTACGTGGTTCTTTGTTTTTTATTATTATTATTCAGGATGCTTATGGCAAAGGCTCTTTTTTTATTTGTTGATGTGTTTGTATTGTTTTTTTCTGTTCATCGAGCGCAAGGGCCGCTGACAACATATATCGCTATTATATCAGTGTTAGAGAAAATATTCTGAGGTTAATTTCATGTTATAAATTCCATTTTACGTATGAGCAACTTGTACGAAATTCAACCACTTACCAAATTAATGTTAAGAAAAAAGGCAATTAGTATTGTAAAAGATATTACACATTCATGGGCAAGAAATAACCGGCGCTAACTTAATGTTATTAATGCTATTAGTTATTTGCCTTGTAGTGTCCATAGATCAGGTGGTAATGGCAGGAAG
Source organism: Zygnema cylindricum (assembly GCA_037447655.1). Lineage (NCBI taxonomy): Eukaryota > Viridiplantae > Streptophyta > Zygnematophyceae > Zygnematales > Zygnemataceae > Zygnema > Zygnema cylindricum. The sequence goes on along the minus strand of JBBHKE010000240.1, from coordinate 250,484 downwards.
ATAGCACAGTCCACACTATTTCTCTTATAAGAATGCGTAGAGTGTAAAGTATAAAAACAAAGGTTAGGTGCGTTCATTATTTGGTTGGCAGTATGATAGCAGTTGGCCTGTCTTAAGTTGGGACTGTCCTCCTCTTGGTGCGAGCCCGCCTTCTGATGCAAGTCCTCCTGCTGCGAGTCTTCCTCCTAGTGGGAGTCCTCTTGGTGCGATTTCTCCTCGTAGTGCATGTCCTCCTTTTGGTGCGAGTCCTCTTTTTGGTGCGACGACTCCTCTTGGTGCGTGTCCTCTTCTTGGTGCGAGTCCTCCTTTTGGTGCCAATCCTCCTCTTCATGCGAGTCCTCCTCTTGGTGCAAGTCCTCCTCCCCTTCTTGGTGCGAGTCCGCTTCATGGTGCGAGTCCTCCTGGTGAGGGTCCTCCTCCTGGTGCCAGTCGTCCTCTTGGTGCGAGTCCTATTCGCAGTGCAAGTCCTCCTCCTGGTACGAGTCTACTTCCTGGTGCGAGTCCTCTCCTCCTGGTGCCAGTCGTCCTATTGGTGCGAGTCCTATTCACAGTGCAAGTCCTCCTCCTGGTACGAGTCTACTTTCCGGTGCGAGTCCTCTATTCGGTGCCAGTCTTCCTCTTCATGCGAGTCCTCCTTTTGGTGCGAGTCCTCCTCTTGGTGCAAGTTCTCTTCCTGGTGCGAGTCCTTCTCCTGGTGCAAGTCCTCGTGCGAGTTTACCTCTTGGTGCAAGTCCCCCTTTTAGTGTAAGTCCTCCTATTGGTGCAAGTCAGCTTCTTGGTGCGAGTCCTCCTCTTGGTGCGAGTCCTCTTTATGGTGCGAGTCCTCCTCTTCGTGGGAGTCCTTCACCTTAAGTGAGTCCTCCTCTTGGTGTGAGTCCTCTTCTTGGTGCAAGTCAGCTTCTAGGTGCGAGTCCTCCTCGTGGTGTGAGTTCGATTCCTGCTGCCTGTCCTCCTCCTGGTTCGAGTCCTCCTCCTGGTGCGAGTCCTCCTCCTGGTGTTAGTCCACGTCTTGGTGCGAGTCCTCCTCTTGGTGCGAGTCCTCCTCCTGGTGTTAGTGGTCGTCTTGGCGCGATTCCTCCTAGTGCAAATCCTCCTCCGGTGCGAGTCCTCCTCCTGGTGCGAGTCCACCTCTTGGCGGGAGTCCTCCTCGTGCAAGTCTTCCTCTTGGTGCAAGTCCGGTTCTTGGTGCGAGTCCACCTCTTGGTGGGAGTCCTCCTTGTGCGAGTCTTCCTCTTGGTGCGAGTCCTCCTCCCGGTGCGAGTCCTCCTCCCGGTGCGAGGAGTCCTCTTGGTGTTGGTCCTCGTCTGGCGCGAGTCCTCCTCTTGGTGCGAGTCCTCCTCCTAGTGGAAGTCCTCCTCCGGTGCGAGTTCTCCTCCAGGTGCAAGTCCATCTTTTGGTGGGAGTCCTCCTCGTGCAAGTCCTCCTCCCGTTGCGAGTCCTCCTTCTGGTGTTAGTCCTCGTTTTGGCGCGAGTCCTCCTCTTGGTGCGAGTCCTCCTCCTAGTGCAAGTCCTCCGGTGCGTCCTCCTGGTGCGAGTCCACCTCTTGGTGGGAGTCCTCCTCGTGCGAGTCCTCCTCTTGGTGTTAGTCCTCGTCTTGGCGCGAGTCCTCCTCTAGGTGCGAGTCCTGTTCTTGGTGCGAGTCCTCCTCATGGTACGAGTCCTTCTCATGGTGCAAGTCCTCCTCTTGGTGCGAGTACTCCTGGTGTGAGTCCTCAACCTGGTGCGACGGAAATAGTGTACGGAAATCATAATGAAGGTCCTCCTCCGCCCCACCCCCCCTCCCCCTCCCCAATCGCGCTGCCTGGGTGGGGGGTGGGGGGGGTTGTGGGGGGGCTTTGTTGGGGGGCTTTTTTTCAGCAACCTAGCGTAGAGAGGTATCACGATAGTATCGAACTGATTACTTATCGCGATAAATCGCAATTTTATCGCAATATTAGCCTTATTGATATACTGGGACGGCGGTAGGTCAAAAAAAGACACATGGAATATCGGCAAGTATCTCTCGATACACAACACTACTAATAACACTCGTTTGGTGCCTGGCTTTTTTCGCCCTGACCATAAATTAGCATCAATGTTTTTTCTCAACGTCATCAATGTTTTGAAATCATCCACTTCATTCAAAACTGAATTAGAATAAAAAACAATTATATAAAAACCTGCAGTATTGATTTCTACACACAAAATAGCTACTCACGGTGTTCCCCAATAATGGCAGATTTAAAAGAGTAAAAAACCGGATATCTGCCTATTCCAGAAAAAAACTGATAAACAGGATATATGCAAGAATGAAGAATTGACCAATGTCGTACCGAAATTATTGGGGAACACAGTCTCTTTTCCCGGCTATCCTGTTTAACTGGGGAATAGCTTTTATTTAATCATGTTTCTGTGAAAAACAAAATGGTCAGCTATCTTTTATCTCAACATCGAGTTCATTTGACAGTAAGGATAAATCGAACAACGAGATGCATTTTTTCCCCGCTTGAACATGTCACGTCATTTTGTACGAATCGCGTTAGAACAACGGCGAGTGAGTAAATTCCATATGTAAATACTCTACAATGTGCATACAAGTCTTGAACAAAAAGGTTTAATAAAAATAGAAAAAAGTATGATACTGCGGTGGTTTATAAGTCATGGGGCAAAGAGGCAAAAGAGACCAAAGGAGAACACCAGTTATAACAAGAATAATAATAATAATAACAATAACAAGAGGCTTCAACGTCACTAAAAGCTTTCCAATAGAACATCATGCATAAACACAGAAATAAGAGTAATAAATATTTGCATATGTTTATATGTACAATGGATGACATAAATCCACATCTGAAAAAGTATGAATACGTATTTGAGCAAGCCCCTTTACCTGTAACGAGCCCGGTTAGGCTTGTTCATCTCGTTAACTAAACTTAAACGGTTGATAAACCTAGTGGAAATTAGACTAAAGTGGTTGGTAAAGCTCGTTGAAATGGTTGCCATGCTGCCGAAAACCCGATATTCCTACCCCTCAGACTCACGTTTAGGAGGCCTTTGGAAAGATGGACACCATACCCGGTCCCTCGACTTTGAATGGACTTCTCCAAAAACGCCCTCATACTCTCTTTTACGTTCCGGTTAACAAAGCCGAGTCGATGCATACGTCGTATCCACTTCTCAGAACACTCGTGACGACAAACTCGTTGTAATCCCTCACAAGCAACAATATTTAAAATTTCACGTCCAAAAATTTGCTGTTCAAAAGCCTCCCGTCCAATGTCTGCTCGATCCGCCAACTCGTCAAGTGATGCATAAAAAGCGTCATATGCATCAAGCGAATCCTTAAAACGCGAGAGGAAAAATAGACCATTGGTATCCATCTCAATTTCTCCCATTGTGAGCACACATGGATTCAAATCTCGAAGCATCTGCAACGAAGATTCCCAAAACCATATCATCATGAGCATAAAGAATATATAGTGTAGAGATTATTTTAGTGTTATTAATTTTAATTTAGGCCTGCACGGTGTGGACGACTTCGGAACGCTTACTAAATTAGCGTTAAGAAAAAAGCAAAATGTATTATTAATGCAATTTTATGTTGAAGGGCCAAAATAACCGGCGCTGAATGTGTTAATAAGGCTAATAATGATTTACGGTGTACTTCCCCCCTTCCTGTCGCTTACCAAGTGGCTATACCACTTTGAAAGCATTATAAAAAATCCTCCCTAAGTGGGAGATAAAAGGGCAGGAAGTTCTTGTCCCAACATAGACTCCCAATCTAAAAAGAGGCTCAAACTTATTCACCACTTTCGTGATTCGTGACCAACTGAGACCGAATCACATAGAATTTTGATAAAGATCCAGCATTTCCAAGAGCCAAACTTTAGCATTTCGTGACCATGGGCTGTAATATGTTGTTAAATGTTGTATTATGTTGTAATATGCTGTAATATATTATAATGTGATGTAATATATTAAGGTGCAGCAGGGCGAGTAGTTATATTAGCGAACAAACGGACTTTATAGGATGCCAAAAAGTAGCGTAAAAAGAGACTTGACAAAAATGCTCACAACGGGCTGAAAATGAACCAAAAGTGCTTCCGGAACTGCCTCTCTCTTTGGGCCTGACACAAACTGCCATGCACATTTTCAGCAAGACACAGTTTCAGTGTATTAAGCTTGTACAATTGTGTGGGATCAGAGGCACAAAATTCTATCATTTAAAACATTACCTAAGAAGAATTAATAGCCAACCGGAAAAAACATTTTCTCACACCTATCACATATAAGGTGAACATCTTGTCCTGACCTGTAACACGTTGTCCCGAGGGTTCCAACGAGCAGTACTGCTGTCCAAAAGCTGAGAGAGACGAATGGCACAATTCACCACAAGAGCCTCCCCTTTTCGAAGCTTCAACATCTCCGGTTTTAGCTGGGTCATCTCAATAGTCAAAACCTCAAACTCAAAAGATAACCCCGCTACTTCCGCCATGGCTGTGACCTCGTTCCTGAACCTGTCGACAGAAACCACAGGTCCGAGGCCCGAGGGAGTGCCCGGTGGGGCAGACACGGCTGTCAACCGAACGTGAGGGGGAGCTCCAGCTCTCTGTGAAAGCTGTCGCAAAAGAGCCCCCCATTGCCCTGTCCAAATTCCAAAGTCAACAATGTGAATGAAATCCTCGCCTTCCACGGCGTCCAGGATAGCACCAGCTGTCGCCTCCATCCAAAAGAGTAGATAGGGGAGCTTGCTAACAAAACGCCACACTGCTTGTCCCGTCTGTAAACCCATTAACATGAGGGACAAGAGGGACAAGAGGGACAAGAGGGACAAGAGGGACATTGTAATCAGAGGTAAAATGAAATTGATCCTCTTTACAAGAGACAATACCTCGGTCAGGAGTCAGTTAAAAATGAGTCAATAACCCAAGGATGAGAGAGGTGTACAAAGGTATACACATATGAAGATAATGGTGATAGAATGCACTGTGCCGAATGTGCCAACAATCAATGTGCAAACACCACAAAGATTCTACCTTTTTTTAACATTTCAACCACCATGTTAATTTAACACCTTCAAACCACCATAAAGTTTATTTCCCACACTCTTATTCCTCACTTGCTGCCCTTTTTTACATCTGCGCCTATCCATCCATCTACCTCTGTTCCAATCCTTACCACATTCTACAGCTCCTTGGTACTGAGAGAGTAGGCAGGGTTACCCATACCCCCCATTGTCATTCCCCCCCCCCTCCCCTCTCCCCCCCAACCTGTAAAAAGATAATTCCCACTGACCATGGCTGAAAACTTAAAAGAAATTGCGTAGTGGATGGAGTCCCCTCGACTCCTGGCGGTGAGGCCCTTCAGAAAGCACAACGCAACTCGCTGTATGGCCGACCCCTTAGAACAGGTCGCCTCCTCCAGAAACCCGGTCAGCATTGCAGCCCGGCCCTGCCCCCATTGCCCCCCATTTACCAGATTTCTTCAGAGGCACAGCTTCTCTAAGCTTTCGACAGGCAACCTATAAGTCCTAACTGAACTGTAGTTCAAATGTGCAAAAGCAATTGAAAAGGCTATATCTGGTTTTTTCGGTTACCCGAATAAATCCTATAATACAAGGTATAGCATGGGGTAACCGCACCCAGAGTTTCCAATTGTTTTCACACATTTGAGCTACAATAAACCTAAAAAAGCCTAGCAGCCACACAAGGAAGGAAATAATAGTAGGTACAATACCTAAAAAACGTACAATAAAAAGGTATTAAAAAGGTATTGTACCTACTATTACCGGAACGGCAATAAGTGTGAGTCTAGAAGGGATTTTGCTATGTAGCAAGGAAGGAAAATATAGTAGGTACAATAATAGAAGCTGTGTGCCAGGTGGCAGCGCGACAGAGCTCCCACCGCCTCCTGTGACGACAGCGCCTCGGCCAATGAGAGGAGAGCACTGCGCAAGGCTGTCGTAGAAACGGAATAATCGGACATGGAAACGCATTTGTCGTCATCTGCGGATTTATCGTCGTCTTCTCCAGCAGTTAGGCGAGAAGAATCTTGCCACGAGGGAGGGATGTCGACTCCGAGAGAACGAAGAATGGCTTCCTTGGCTGAAGCCGTTGATAAAGGTCTGGGAACATATGTAACTTCTGTATGAATGCCACGTGGCATGAAGAAAGATCGAGTGCTTGATTTACATCGCGCCACGTTATCATGGCTCCGTTGAAGAGCTCCTTTGATGAGACCAACGACGTCAGGAATGTCAGATTTCCTCTGTATTTTGTCGTCTGGGTATGGACGCGTCGCGACAGGAAGTTTCCTCCGTTTCCGAACAATTTCTGCTAAACGGTCTGCCAGTGACCCTCCAGAACTGTTGCCCTGGTCCGTACATTGGTCCGTACAAACAATGCCAGCTGGCAGGCTAGTGGACACGTGTGACTGTGAGCCGGTATCATCCCAGGGAGTACTGCCCTCTGTCGTATCTGTGGTTTCCCTCGTGCGAGAAGCGTTAGACGACAGCCAATCTTGCCAAAGGTATTCTTCTTCTGGAGCCTCGGATGGCAGTACGCCCTGCCACGTGTCAAAAGCCTCTAAGTTAGTCTCAAACCTCGGCTTTTTCCCCGGTGGTTCGAAACCCCGAAGAACAGACTCATTGTACGGAGGAAGGTCATCCAAATCGTCGAGATCAAAAGAAAACTGGAAGTCAGAGAATTGCTCAGCAGCCATGGCTTCTCGGATAGCTCTGAAAGACAATTCCGGTTTCTGTCTAAAGGGGCCGATACTGTACGCTACATCTACTTACTCACTGCATTATTTTCTGGAAGATACACTGGCCGTCCGATCGTAATTCTGGAGTGCGGATACATTCCGTATTCCCGATAGATCAACTTATTCCTCTCCAATTTATCAGGACGTGGTCCTGACCGTCCAATCATGCTTTTCCGTATTCCTGATACACCTACGTAAGCTACGCTCGATCGCTAGATCGCAAAGATGCAGATGCATCTTCTGCTCTATAAGTTTATATTGCAGGGGAGCGCGGGAGTACGGTATGATGAGATTTGTTTCGTACGTTTCGTACAGGTGAAATGCCCGAAGGAATCTTCCGAGAATCTCTTGAATCCAGGTAAATTACGATTCTAAACTAAAGTTTGCAGCAAAGGAGGCGACTATATCTACGGGGTGTAATCGGCTATATGTAACAAAACCTGCCACACACGACAAAACGGTGTACTTTTTGCACCTTTTGCTTGCAAAATTCTAGTGTTGTGTATCGGGAAACTTTTAATCGCGATAAATTCGATATTCGAATATCAAGAACCGAACGGTCAGAGGGCCCGGTATACTGCTCAACAAAAATTATCGCGATATATTTGGTGGGAGGTGGTGGCCGTACAGATGCAGTACGGAAAATTGTACGAAAAACGTACGGATGAAATCCTTAGGAAACAATTACAATTTATCACCCTAAAAAAAAAAAATTACACGATGAAGCAATCAAATCCATGGCATTAAATGTGCACAATTGAGTAGTCAGCACGTCCACCTAAAAATATACTAATGATTTATCTAAGTGCGAGAGTGGATCAAAAGGCAAAGTGAAAGTGAAAAAATAGGTTAGGTAAGAGATATCCAGGGAAGGTATTGTGTCAAATTCTAGTATTGTACTCAACTCGTGACATAGTCCATTGTCCACCTACGCTAGTGGAAAATGAGGGAAATTTTCCACCGGAACGTATTGCAATTTGTTGCACTGTCATATGTGTTAACTTTTAGGAAAGCGTACCAAAAAAGGCTTAACTATTTCGATGAGACACTTAACTTTCAATGTCGGTCAGCGTACCATGTTGCATGTTCTGATGGAAATTTCCACTTGAAATTAAACTGTTGATGTATCAGTAGGAAATTATGGTTAAGACTTAAGATATTGTGGCTCTACATGTTACATATCCATCTTTTTGTGTGGCTCTCTCCTCAGAGGTTTGCATCACGCCAACCATCCACAGGTTTGATCTCGCAGTTTGCATTCATCACTCAAGAGCATTATAACAATAGTGGCATCATTGATTGGCCACGTTTTAGTTTATCAAGCTAACTTAAACGTCCTCCAGTTTCCTACTGACTGGGAAAACCACCTCTCTGCCAAAAAATTACAACTCCGCTTTTGGAGCAATCAAATCACATCTGACATGGGAGGTACATTTTTTTGAATGCCGATACATTGTTCAAGCTTAATCTGAAATTTAAACTGCCAAACACACGTGGTACATGAAGTTGTTCTTAAGAAAATCGAGGGATACAGTTTTAATTGGCTGCACACAGAAATGTAGTCACCATTGTATTGGATGATGGACACAAATCGTTTCATAATGGAGGAATTAAGGTTCTCCTTTGCATCCATGGTACAAACTACCGGCTTTTATGTTTTCCAGGCTCGTTTTTCTTGTAATGTCACATAATGTGGTCACAAGCTTATAGATACATTCTAAGCTCGTTTCACTAGTTATTTGTCACAAAATGTGATCCCGGTGTTAGAGAGGAACATCAACAACTGCAGCAGGAGCTTCAGAAAGAGCTCCCAAAGACATTAGACCTCCCATTAAGTGAGAGAGGACAATCATAAATCATAACTAAACAAAAGTAGGTTGAATTTCTTCCTCATTATTAGGCGGTGGTGTAGGATGTACAGGGAAAATCTGCAAGCTTGTTGTTGCTTTAGTGACAACTCCAAATTAACATAGTAGCAGCCTCATGTGATGAGCCTAAGATACCCCTTAGATGGTACAAAAATCGAAAGTGGGAGTCTTCCTGAAATTGCCTTTCACTTAAAGACCAGACAAGTTGAGCAATTGGAGGATTCTCCCTTAGGCGACGAAACATTGCCTAGATAAATAGTTTTTCTTTGTCTTCGAAAAAATGTGCGAAGAATGTTATACACTCAATATTTGGAAGCAATATCCCACCGTGAAATCCTCCGTTTGTACCACAACGCTCGAACTTCTCGTCATTTTTGATCCTCCCATAGGGAAGCGACTGGCACTGACAGATTCCGACCAGTTTTTGCCATTCTTATTACCCGTTTTTGAAAATTAAGCACATGTGTAAGGCGAACAAGAGCGATGACTTAATTGTGGGTCCTTATTCTTGTCCAAATTTCTTCCATACTGAATATAAACATAGAAATACCCCTCCTTCAAAAAGCTGGAAACATCATAATCGCATGTTATTATGCTCCAGTTCCACATTAAACTCAGTGTATTTCTGGAGTTATCTCCCTCTCGTCCCGTGGCGTTTCCGATGACTTCGAGGCACTCCACATCTCTCCTAACAGAGTGTACCGCCATGGCTTTGGAGGCTTATGACTAATCAAAGGCCGATTAGGAGGCGATGTAATTATTGTCACCGTACTTGTCGGTGTCAGAGCCTCAAGAGAACTTTCAAGACTTTTCAAGTCTCCCTCACACTCCTCCCCTTCATCCACCTCTCTTCCGGGGCCCATGTGACGCCACACAGATGCTGGGGAAGGAGCCACATAGACAGAGACAGGTGGGCCCGCCCTTATCGGCCCGGCGGTCATTCTCACCTGCAATAACCATTTTTCCCAGCGACGTCAGCAAATTTTGTCTTATTTCAACATTCTTTGCCTGCCTTCATGTTCTCCCACAATGGCTGCTTTTGGAAAGGTTCACCTCTTACAGATATTTCCCACTGCGGTGTTTAGTCACTTTTGTGCTTTCTGGCCGTTCTTTGACAGGCCTTACAAAACCTAAAATAGCCTAGAAAACCTGGTGTATCATTTTTCAACAGCAGAACTAATTTTCCCAGCCATATCAGCCACATTTGCCCTATTCTGAACATTCTTTGTCTGCCTTACATTCTAACATAGTGGCTGTTATCAGAAAAGCTCTCCTCTTAGACATTCTTCACAGCCATGTCCGCCAGTTTCGACCACAAACGCATATAAATAGAAAAATCGTAGGGGAAAAAAAGTCATTTTGAACTTTGCAGACGTTTTTCACACCTATGAGTGATGACAGTCAGGCTTGTGTTTCACCCTTCCTCTTCCTCCTTATGCTCTAACAGAAGAAGTTTGTCTTCTTGCTTACCTCTGCATTTATGGCTGCCAGAAGTGCCGGAGAGACATAGTCATTTCCAGCCTCCTGACCATCTGGTGCAAACCGGTATATAATTCGCCGAACGAGAGGGAGACTCAAAGGACCGCAAACCTCCTTCCTAAAACTTTGGTCAGAGAGAAGAGCTTTGGGAAGCATGAGAAGGTCCGCCATGGCTCGAAGGTACGGAAACAGGTTCGTAATTGGAGTGGTAGTGTTGTCTTCTTGTGCGCCAGGTGGCAATTCTCTGTCCCCGTGACGAAAAGAGACTGTGTCTGGAAAGGGCAGCTGGCGACTGTTGGGGCTTCCGAGAGGAGAGAGGGAGGGAGGACGTACAGTTGCCTTTTCGGAAATGTTTGCCATCACATCGGACCAGGCGGAGATCTGGGCAAGAGAGAGGGGAGGGAGAGGGAGAGGGAGAGGGAGGGGGAAAGGGAGGCAGAGAAAGTGAGAGCGAGGGGGCCAGAGACAAACAGGGACAGATAAATGAAAATGGCCAACTCATTTGTTAAGCAAAAGGACAAGCGAGTAGAAAAGCAAGGAGTAGCAAACTCCCTCTCTTTTTCTCCCCTCCTCTCCCTCCCTCCCTCCCTCACTCCCCCTCCCTCCCTCACCGCCATCTTGATGTGCATGCCGTGGGCTGCGCTGAGCGGCCCAGTGGGCAGCAGCAGCGCGAGCGGGTCCAGCGGCGGCTCGGCCTCGTCCTCTGCGCGGTGCAGCGCCGCGTTGAAGAGACACGCGTCCAGCTGCAGGCAGCAATGCGCCAGAACCTGACACGCACGCCACGCGACCGCCAATACGATGAGCCAGATTTGAGAATGCATGATGGGATGGGGGAGGACTACAGGGCACCAGTCTTCTCGGATTCTCTGTCTCTCTCTCTTCTCGCTCTCCGTCTCTTCATCTCCTGCTTCTCTGTCTCTTCCTCTCTCTCTCTCTCTCTTCGTCTCTTCCTCTCACTCTCTCTCTCCCTCCGTCTCTTACGTCCTCTCTCAGTCTGTTACTCTCGTCCTCTCTTCCATTCTTTCACTTCCTCTCTCTCTCTCTTCCTCTCTTCCTCTATCTCTCTTCCTCTCTCCGTCTCTCTTTCCCTCTCGAACCCTCTTCCCCTCTCCGTCCCTCTTCCCCTCTCCACCTCTCATCCCCTCTCCATCCGTCATTCCGTCTCTCTTCCCCGCGCCGTCTCTCCTTCTCCCTCTCCCTGCCTCCCTCTCTCCCTCTCCCTTTCTCACCTGCAGGCCCAGCCCCGGTAGACATCCGCACGTCCCTCCCCTCCCCCTGCTGGCGCACACCTCCCTGGCCGCCGCCTCCAGCGCCGCCTCCCAGCGCTGCGCCGCACTGCCGCCCTCCGAGCCTGCCACGTGACACAGTCGCACGGGTCAGACGGCAGCTCAAGGGAGGGCACAGAGGGCAGGAGAAGGAGCTGCTAGATACCTGACGGAGGGGGGGGGGGAGGGGGTGGGGGAGGGAGAGGGAGAGGGAAGGAGAAGGAGCTGCTAGGTACCTGAGGAGGAGGGACTTAAACTGTGATGCTGCCATGTGGCACAAGGAGAGAGCTCAGGTGAGAGATCAGATGATACCTAGGGGCAGAAGAGGGGACCTAAGCTGGGCTGCTAAGCACTTGAGGGAGAGGGAGAGGGAGGGAGGGGCAGGGAGAGGGAGAGGGGGAAGAGGGGGAGGGGAAGGAGGGGAAGGGGGGGGGCGAGGAGGATGGGGCGGGGGAAGGAGAGGGGGAAGGAGAGGGGGAGAGAACACAGTTGAGCGGCTTACCCGCAATTCGGTTGTCTTTTTGCGGCTGACCAATCCGGGCCGCGTCTTTTCCTCCAATAGAATTTGCCGGTGAAAGATCACCAGAGCTGTCGCCACCTGGCTTGTAAAGCAGAGGCAGAAAAATCTGCTCGGGAAAACACCCACGCCGCAATTTTCTCAGTTTTTATTTTTGTGTTTATTGTTTTTGTTTTTGTGTTTTATTTTTTGTTTTCATCTCTATTTTTGTTTTCTCCATGGTACACCTTTCATCCCTAAAAGAGCCTGTGACTCTGATTCCGTCGCAGTTTTTGTTACTAATAATAAATAATAAAAAAAAGATTTAAGAAAATTGTTGAGGTGTCAGGAAATGAGCCGCAATAACAATCATATTTAGTATGGTTCATACTAACACCATTTTACCAGGACTCATTTGTTCAAATGCTACTCTTTCACTACTCAAGGTCAACAGTACACCGCGAATCGTTATTAGCGTTGAGAAATTATTAGTGTAAAGAAAAAATTAGCGTCATTCATTCTAATTTAGTGCCAGGAGACGTGGCAGATTATGGTCCACGTCCTTAAATAGTGTAGTTTATTCTATTTAAGGTATTAATGTCAAAATTTTGGGGTGCCGATATAGAGTTCATAACGCTAATAACGATTCGCGGTGTAGTTTATGTTTCATATCGGAAACGCAAAAGTTCTCTCCAAAACAGGTGAAGGAAGGCCTTGATTTATGTCTCTCGTCAAAGTTTCAAACAGATAAAGACTTTCATTTTGAAAAAATGAACAAATCAATCAACAGTTTTGTTGAGGAAAAATGGTAATTGGACTCACCTTAGTCCAAAGGATCTCCACGACCTCGTGGTAAATTCCGTCTTCCAGCATTCTCAATGAAAATGCAAACCTCTTTAAAGCCTCCTCTCCCTCTCCTCCCATACCCCATCCCTTCCCGTCATCTTCCGAAGATGCGAAACTTAAAGTCAAAACGTTATAACTTCCATTCGGTGACTTAGACCGAGACCTCGGAGAACGATTCCCTCTCACCTCTTGTGAATCTCCTCTTTCGTGCTCCACTGTCTCACCTTTATTCTCTTTTTTCTGCAGTCTCCCCATGTCCTTGTTCCCTCCCTCTCCTCTCCTCCTCACTTTCTGATCCCCCGTTACACCCGAGCTTCTCTTCTCTCTCTCTTCTCCATTACCCGATGCTTCGTCATTATCATTTGTTTGCCACAAACTCGATTCCTCCTTGAAACTATCTGCTCCCTCCACTTTCCTCTCCCTCCCTTCTCCTCCCTTTGCTCTTCCGGCCGACTGGCTGCTGTCAAGCTCCTCTCTCTCTCCATCCCCCCTTGACCGATTTCTGGACCAGGTACACTGCCAGGTGAAGGCACCGGGCCCACGAGAAATGGCCTCCCTCAGAAGAACCGTATTGGACCACCAATACATCAATCTGCACAGAAAAAAGGTTACAGAGTCACACTAACAGGAGGAGGAGGAAGAGGAGGAGGAGGAGGGGGAAGAGGAGGTAGAGATAGGAGGCTAGGAGGTCTTAGCCACTTCTTCTCAACTATACTATTCTCCTCTTTTCTCATTCTCCCCGTGGATTCGACATAATCACCAAGGTGGGAACTTACAGAGAAAGAGAGAGGAAGAGAGAGGGGGGAAGAGAGGGAGAGGGAGAGGGAGAGAGAGAGGTACGGAGAGAGGAAAAGAGAGGACCAATGAGGCAGTACCACCTGTTGACATTATCTTTACGAGATCCTGCCACCATGACAATGGCTCACCATGTTGAGAACCGAGAGAGGGAGAGTATACAGCGAAGGAGCAGGGAGAGAGAGAGAGAGAGAGAAAGCAGAAAGAGAGGGAGGCAGGAAGAGAGAAGAAGAGAGGAGAGGACCAGCAAGACAGTCCCACCTGGTGACATTATCTGTACTGGATCACGACCGCCATGACAATGGTTCACCAAGTTGGGAACAGAGAGAGGGAGGGGAGCAGGGAGAGAGAAAGCAGAAAGAGAGGAGAAGAGAGAAGAGGATCAATGAGACAGTCCCACCTGCTGACATTATCCGAACTGGATTGTACCGCCATGACAATGGCTCTCAAAATCGCCCTTGATGTCTCTGCGGCTCTCTCTGGGCCCTCCTCCCTCCCCACCGCCCAATAGGCTCGCGCCATTCGTCTTGCAGGCATGTGGAGGGTGTGCGGAGAGCTGCCGTGTGTCGCCGGTATGGAGTGCACCGCCAGCTCAGCGAGGGCGGTGTCCTGTAGCTCCGCAGGGAGGCGGAGATACGCTCTCTCCACACTCCGGGCTCTGGTGCAGTTTCCTCGCAACCAATCAGGGGAGAGAATCCTCCATGAGTTACTGACACTAAAAATCAAAACCCTTACTTGTAGGTTTAGACTAAGTAATTTTCGCTACCGCATTTTCTTGACAGCCAATCAGGAGAATCCACAGAGGTTAGGGTTAAAGTTAAGGTGAAATCTTCTCACTAGAGGATTGTTGCGAATTGAGTGAAGGTAAAAAGACACTTTGAAGATTCGAGTTTCCGGATGACTGGAAAAGAGTGCGTGCTAATGAAAAAGGAAGTTTAATGTTGTCATAGAAATTTGAAATGTGTGCATTATTTCCTGTATAGTTCCAGTTCCACCAGCTTTTTGGCAGCTATCGAAAGGTTCTATGGAGGCTAATGATGAACCAATAACAATCCTTGCTGATTGAGACAATTTGTAGTCCAAATTTAATTCCATGTAAAGGGCACTGTTGTCTGTTAACGTTACATGAAATCATCAACTTTATCACTTCATCAGCTTGAACAAACCTAAACAAAAACAAAAAACGAAACCAAACCAAACCAAACCAAACCACATAGACGGTAATAGAACAATTCAATATTATTTTCCTCACCTCTCTTCTGCTGCAGCGGCATTTGCAATGGCAGCTGCAACTTGCAAAGCCATGTCCTCAATCTCTCCTCTTTCCTGAGAAATCTTCTCCTTCACCTCCTCCAATGACTGCCGTTCCAAGCGCAACTGTTCGTCCACTTGCTGTAGTCGCCTCCTCATCTCTTCCAACTCAAAACGCTCGTCTTCCGCTTGTCTCTGCCAGTCCACCGGATAAACAGGAGGGGGAGAGAGAGAAGGTCGTTCGGTCCCTTGGGAGCTCCATGTTGGAAATCTTTGCAACAATCCATTTTCTCGTCGACGGATTGGACTCAGACTTGTCTCCTGTCTTCCGTTTAAGAAGTCAACTCCGGTCAACTCTGGGCCTGGGGTTGGGTGGAGGCCGTCAGGTGGGCGATAGTGATTGGTGGAAAATGGCTCTTCCGTCGATCGATAAATGTGGGTTGCGGCAATTCTTGCCATTTCCACATGTCTCGGGTCATGAAGGTCCTGATGATATAAAACGTATGAAGAAGAATTGGAAAATGTTTCAAGAGGATAAAATGTTTTTGAAACGGGATGTGTATTACGGGGAAGAATTTAATTCCTTCCCACGTTATTTGGTTCATGTTTCTTACATGTTACTCAATGCCTAGACATTTCTTTCGATTCAAAACTTTCTTCCGAGTTCGAAAGTCGTAGAAGAATTAGTGATGGGAACTCTTCCTGACAATATACACAAATTTCTATAATCACATGACAAATGACTCCACGATGACTATTTTTTCCAGTATATTACATACAAGTTCATAAAATCACACCATTGTCTTTGACCTCTGTCCCTCTCTCTGTTTCTTTGTCTCTTTCCCTCTCTCCCGCAGGATACAATGTGGGTATTCACATGTCCTCATATATAGATGTTCTCATATTCTCATCACATAGCACGCTTCTGCCCTCCACTTGTCTCCACCGTATCCACACTAATTGGGTGAAAGAGAACGAATTTGCCTCCACAGTATCCACACTAATTCAGGGTAAAAGAGAATGAGAGAGAGATTTGCCTCCACCGTATCCACACTAGTTCAAGTGAGGAGATAGGGAAGTTGGCCTCCATATCCACACAAATTCAAGTACAAAGAGAGAGGGAAGGTTACCTCCGTATCCACAGAAATTTAGGTGAGGGAAGAGAGAGAGGGAAGAAAGAGAAGTTTGCCTCTGTACCCACACTTATTCGGGTTCAACGAGAAAGCAGTGCCAGATAGTGAGAGAAGTTTGCCTCTATATCCCCGCTACTACAGGTCAACGAGAGGGGAAAGTGCGAGTCCACCATAGCCACACTACTTCAAGGTCTCACTAAAGCTCTCCGTCGCCGTCGCCGTCGCCGTCAAAACGTTTGCAATCGTTGCGGCTCGAACCTGGGCGGCAGAAAAAATTGGAGCACGGCTCCGTTCATAGTTGTAAAATGTGGTATTTAGGACAGGTGGCGGCTATTTTAGACTTCTTCTTTTGCTATTTTCACCAGCTTGTACGCTGTATGCGTAACTGAACTCATTTCTTGCATGCATCGTACACAAAAGTACAAGAGGTGAAAATTCCATTACCGAACCACACCAATTGTCGGTGTTCGTACGCAGATATTCGGTGCGCGGCCGGACAAAGGCCAAGTGTCAAGATCCGATGAGCTTTTCGTCGGTGTGTCCGGTGGTGGTGCCTCTAACAATTAGGGCATCCTGCCGGATCATGCCACCTGTAGGTTGCACTCGCGACAGCCGGGTGGATAGGCAAAGAACATCATGTAAGATATTCCTGTCGCGAAATAAATACTAAATGCGGAAAGTACCACAGCCGTTCGACGTAGCTGAAACACACCGGATGAATGTACGACCTACGAAACAAAAATGTCCGGACGGCTCTGGTACTCTCCACGTGTACAATTTGATATGTTTTTTTGATGGCGGTCGTGATGCAAGAAGGTTTGACAGTTCGGAATAAGAAGGCGCTGCTTCGGTCGCTGACCGTCACCCGCACGAAATCACTATAAATATTGTGTAATATTTTACAGAATGTTTTTATGTTAATGACATCTCATTAACCGAGTCCACACTAGTTTAAGCGAAAGGGAAAAGAGAGGTTTATCTCCACCATGTCCACACTAAATCGGGTGCAAGAACCAAAGCGAGGTTTGCCTCCACCTTAACCACCCTAATTCAAGTGAGAAGAGAGGGAAGTTTGCCTCCACAATATCCAAACTAGGTGAAAGCGGAGGAAAGAGAGGTTTTATTGTATCCACACTATTTCGGTTGACAAAAGTACGGCCCTTTTCACTGTCCATATCCACACTACTTCACGTACAAGAGAAAATGAGAGCGAAGTCGGACTCCGCCGTGCCCCCCCCCACTAGCTGAAGCGCCAAGCGAGGTGCCCACTCTCGCCTCCCCCCTATCCACACAGTTTCAGGTGCGTACGAGCGAGCGCGGCGTGTGCCCCGATGGAGCGCACACGAAGGCGAGCCACAAGAGAGGGGGACTTCGCTTCCCGCATGGGCACGGGCCATGAGGTGCGTGTGCCCCCGAGGCGGGTGTGCCCGGCCGGCGTGCACTCACCGACGGCGAGAGGCCGGGGGAGACCTCGGAATTGGCAGCGGAGTGCTCCTCCGCGCGGCCGCCAGGCGCCGCGCGCTCGCCGCTCACGTCGCCTCCGTACAGGTCGCCCCACTCCCTGCCAAACACCCAACTTCAACCGCTTACACCAGCTTCCCACCGTTTTCGCCGTTTTTCATCGTTTTCCCACCGGTCCCACCGTTCTTCCCGTACTTCTTCTCATCAGTTACGCGAATCTCTCTTTCCCGCTCGCCCCTCCACGCCCAACAACTTATCTTCCCCTTACAAACGGAAGATAAGGAACGAGACCCTAAAACCGAAACCAGATGAGACAAAAAATAAAAATAGAAATACAAACAAAAATGAAAAGAAAAACAAAAACAAAAAAAGCTGGCTGCCGTTACTTACTGCCAGTTTCGTCCTTCTTCTCGTCCTTCTCCCTCCCCCTCTCTGCCTCCCTTTCCCTCTCTCACACTGTCTTCTCCTCTCACTCTCTCTCCTCCTCTCCCTCTCTCTCCCTCCTGTCCCACCCACTTCCCCGCTCTCTCTCCTCCCCCCTCCATCTCCACCGTCATCACCACAACCGGCTTCCCTCCCACCCCCTGGAGCACTAAATTCCGCACGTGTAGGCCAGCTGGCACACATTCCGCCAAGTCCAGGGAAGTCCAGGCCAGGGGAGCCTCCTCTCCCTCCACCCCCCCCCGGTGTACGGACAAGGAGAGGGTTTTCCTCTGAAAAGGAGCCCGGGGCCCCGAGCGGTACAGAGTGCAGGGCACGCGAAACTGCCAGGAAACTTCCACGGTTCCGTCTTCTTCGCTAGAGACAAAAAGAGGTGCACGGACGCCGCGACGGCGATCCCCGCGCTGCCACGTCAGCACCAGGGGACCGGAATCTCCGGGCCATGACTGAATCTGTAGAGGACAGAGGGGGGAGGGGGGGAAGGGAGAGGGGGGGAAGGGAGAGGGAGGTAAAGGGAGAGCGAGGTAGGGATAGGAACTAAAGGGACTAAACTGAGTGAGAATAGAGGAGGTGAGGTAAATGGGGATAAATGAGGACTAAGGAATGGGGTCGAATTGGGTAAAATGAATGGGGTGAAAGGGGCTTTATGGGAAGGAAAGGGGTCGACTGCGGAAGAACTGGTGGGCCCCCATGGGAGCGAGGCGGTGTCGGCAAATGGGGGGAATGTGGAGAGTAGAGTAGAATGTGGAAATGGGAAAAAGACAAAAACAGAAACCGAAAAATGTGGCGCAAATGGGAACAATGGGTACAAAGGGGTACATTGGAAAGAGGGAGAGGAAGAGGGAGAAGGAGGGGAAGAGGGAGAGGTTCGGAAAGGGAGCTGCCGTACCTCGTGCACTTCGACGACGAAGCAGAAGCGTGTGGGCAGGAGGGCGAGCGGCGCCATGGCCGCAAGAGACAGTACGGAGGCGTCGGGGATGGCGAGCGGGTGGAGGGGAAAGGGCCGGCGAAGACTCTGCAGGCCGCGCATTTGGTGGCGCCTTCCGCCAACGGTAAACTTACGTCGAAATATGCAGCAGCAGTTACTCAATTGTACGGCGTTTTGTTTTTACTGCAACCGTATTGAGACGTCGCCACGTCGGTGAAACGTCAGTAGGAGGAGGAAATCCGCTCGCGAACTGTGTTCCCTGCGTAAGCCCGATTTGCAAGGTACGGATCAGCCGGTGTGTACTGTACGGTACGGTAAGGTACGAGGATTCTGCCGGCAGTATTTTATGCCGTCTTCTCTTTAGTATCCTAGTAAAGGTGCTGATCTGCTTTGTTTAATCGTGACCTGGACGGAAAAGGACGTTATTACCGACCGAACAAATCGTCGTTTCTAGGAAATTGTTTAGCAGTACAGGCTGTCCAGATTTTGTCAGGTTGCGTAGACATCCGATTTTGCCTCCGCGGACGTACCAGCCCTAGATTTTCGTCGAAAGTCGCGTCCCTGCATTGATGAATGCGACCGGCCGACGATCGCTGGGAGATGGAACCGCCGCCGCCGACCGTGCCCGATAGTGCGCGGCAACTGCTGCCGACGATTTGCGACTCATGGAACGGCTACAACGGACAATTGTCACACCTATCAAGGAACAACTGCCGCCGACGATTTTTGGCACATAGAACGGCTGAAACCGACCGCAACCATATTTGTGGTTTTCCCACTTAGGGGGTGTGCCCATGTATTAAGTTATCGACTTTTTTCTGTCGTTTTCCTCCAAAATTCAGTCCCCGATGATAAATCTTTTGCCGTACGAAAAAAATACGTTTACGACAGTACAATGAGTGTCAACTCGATACTTTGAATGTACTCTAGTTTTGTCGTTTTATGCATTTATTTTGTCGTTTCAATCTTTTTGACCCGCGGGCACGCAAATCCAGCTCATCAAAACACTTTATCGAAAATACGGTGGTTTAGGTGGTTGGTTAACATGGCATTTTTCGCGGGCATGTACTTCACGATCTTGACCGAAGCAATCAGAATATTCCGTACGATCATTACATGGGGCAGATGTCCATTGTGACGTGGAGCCCTTCGTTAGCGTGAAAATTAAACGGACACGTGAGCACTTTTTGGCTTTTCCTCTCAAACAACACTATTTGACCATTAGAGTTCTGTTCTTCGAACCATTATTAATTCATTACATACGACAAGATTACCGCAGGAGCCTCCGTTACGAAGGATATTTTCCCTAAGGGAGGACCCTTCCAAGCTCCAAAACGGTCTTCTTAAGGCGGTTTCCAACCGTAGAGCGGTTTATGGCCGTACGATTCTCATCTGGACACTCTCGAATTGCCCAACCATCGGAAACTGCCTCGAAATGACCGCATTTGGGGCTTGACGGGTCGGAGCCCTGCGTGCGACTGCCCATGGACCGACAACATGGAATGCCACGCGTGCGATCGCTTGGCACGTGGGGAGGATCGCACCGCTCGTGTAATGACGGCAAAGCGACAACGAGTCGAAACATTAACATTGGCCGAAAACTATTCCGCCACCCGCCATTAAAAGAGTTTCCTTTACTTTACTGTATTTTTAAAAGGTGTAGTGACGAACAAACTTTTTTTAGTGAAGATTCTCCCTACCACACTGCCCATCGTCATTATAGTACACCGCCAATCGTTATTAGCGTGTAAGTTTTTTTAGCGTATAAAAATAATTACCGTAGTGTACGCTATTTAAGAATTTGAAAATTTTGGAAAAAATCATACATTCTAATTGTTTGGTTATGGTAATTTGGATCTTTGAAAAAAAAAATGTCGGTCGCAAACATGCTTACACTAATATAGGTCTCCGTACAAAATCTGACAAATCGTACACAAATTTTACATTCACACGGTCGAAACGCGGCTGTCGGACGAATATGTGCGAGCGGGATTTTTTACGACCTGGTTTTTTTCCCTTTTTAGAACGCACATTCTCATGCGTCCGTGGTTACTAAAACTAATTTATTGTACTTTTCAACTTAAAAAGGTACATTTATGTACGGTATGACACTGACCGTACACCACTCATAAAGGCAGGGCGAAAAAAAAAAAAAATAAGAGGTAATCACATCAAGTAAGATAAAAAAAGAAATAAGATAAATCCCAATAAAAGTCATGCAACAGAGAATTTATCTCACCACATGCCAGTCACAGTATGGCATGTATTTACATGGAAAAATTCAACTTTTCATGTTATTTAATCAAAATCATTGGTGCCTGCGTACTCTTACACGCAAGATTTTTCCCTTTTTTTGGTCCAGCATTTTTTAGGGCGAGCGTGTATAAGCAGGCTGTCGGCGCAAAGCTGGCACACTTAC